>CM067512.1:18468532-18716032 GCA_034509495.1 Acestrorhynchus altus | reverse complement strand
AAGTATATTATACTGCTCTTTCTGTATGATTATTATTATCTATATCAACATACACACTGTTGCATTAGATGTTCTACACAAAAATGAATGAATGAATGAATGAATGAATGAATGAAATTAATTTTAAGTACTTGTAGTTATGAATATTTTGAATGTTCAGACATTTGTCAAGATTTTCTGGCTTTCTTACATTAGAATTACCTTAGAATTTAATAAAACCCTCTCTCACAGTTTTATTGTGAAGGCTGGATAGAGAGAAATGGGATTACTATAATTTAGGCTATAATTTGCTGTTGGTCCTAAAACAAGGCTGGACGTTTATGTGTACCTGACATATTGTCAGAGCTGCCATCATTTAGGAGCTCTAGCATTGTTACCTGTTTTTAGCTCCTGTTGTGCCAGCCTATTGTCCTCAGTTTTGTCATGAATCCCAAATTCTGCTATCATAGCACTGTGATTAGACCAGCCAGAAATGACAGAGCACAGCAAGACTTCAGTAATAATAGAATTCTTGTTCCCTATTTACAGTTTCAACCCCCCCCCAAAAAAAAAAAAAAACAGACATAAATGAGATGCATAAATGAAGTATGTCAGAATGATTATTTAAGCATTAAAGGAAACAAATAATTAGAAGATTCAACCGTTTTGCTTCTAAAAAAGTGTATTATGTGTTTTGTCTAAAATGTATCCTCTTGTACTCTTTCACTATTCATGATCTTTCGTTAATTGTGCTAATTGGTGAGAAAATTTAAATGTTTTTTGTCTAAATGTTTATTATTTGGTGTGTATGATATGTATGCATGGAATAAATGTGAATGGGGATAGATGGAGATAGATGGGACAGATGGGATGGTTGGGGATAAATTGAGTGAATGGGATGAACTGAGGATTGATGTGTATGGATGGATATGATTGTGATGGATGGAATGGATGAGGATGGATAGGGATGGATGGGCAGAATGGGTATGGATGGGATGGTAAGGATAGATGGATGGGATGGATGTGTGTGGATTTAATGGATGGAATGACCGGGTATAGGTGGGTATGGTTGGGTAAGAATGGCTATGAATGGATATAGATGGATAAGGTTGGTTGGTGTGTATTGATGTCTATGGTTGGGGTGGATTGGAATTGGATGGTTGTGGATGGAATGGACAGGATGAGTGGGATGAATCAGGATGGTTAAGAATGATTATGGATTGAGTGGATGGGGTGGATGAATGCTTCTTGGTGTTTTAATAAGTAAACATCTTTATGGGGCTGTAACATAAATGGAAATGTGTGTAACTGTCCTAATTAAAAAAAAATCTGATTCAAGTCAGTCAAGCCTTATTGTGATGTCAGTTCTCATCAGTATTCATAGCAGTGATATGCAAGAGTATGGATTACAATGGGGATGAGGATGGATGGGTGCAGATGTTGGATAGGATATCTACAGTATCCTTCTGGCCCACTGATCTCATGTTTACCAGTTGTGGCACTAAATCCTGGTCATGTTCATTAGCACAGTTGGTTCAGGTTAAGGACTCAATGTTCTGTGCCTTTTTATAAACTGATAAGCTGAACAGAGGATGTCTGATATTGAGTGCTGTTGTTCATCATGGCTGTGGACACATACACTGAATTCACACGCTGAAGCAAACGGCACTAAAAGCAACACGGTTAATATACTGTCCCTTAGAACATGGCAACAGTTTCCAAGGGAACCGGAATGCAGTCCGGTGGTATGCTGAAAGGTTTCTTAAGAGGAGATGCAGGCTATCATTTACTGCTGAAGAAAAGGAGACTAAGACTTCCAGGAGAGGAACTCATTTCAAGTGGGTTTCTATTGTGGAAAACAGGCTGATAGGGCTCGGAGCCCTAGAGCAGCTCGAGCTCAATCAATACAACATTGTAAGTGAGTCTGTGTCAGTAGATACAATACGTCTGTCTCATTATATTATGCATTTTTCTTGCATTTATTTGTGTTTTTATTGAAAGCATAAATAGATCAGTGATTCATCAATTGGGTATTCTCGACCATAAACAATATTTATTGCATAATGTAATTTAATGTCTTTATTATAATGCATTTAATGTTTTTATTTTGTAAAGAAAAATGGCATTAAACCGTAAAAATATTAAAGGAAGGTGACATTAAATTAATTAAAAATAAAATATGCAGTATAAATACTATTTAAATGTTTACACTCTCACATTCACAACAGCTGAGAACACAGGGTCAAAGAGATACTACAGTACTTAATAACAATCGTTTTAAATTCTATTTTAGAGAAGTATTTAAAAGTCACTGAAAGAGCTCTAGTATATGCTTACTTTTTCATATGAGGTGACGTCTGCCTGGAAAACACAGTTATGAATTTTGTTGGTAAACTAAAACATTGCTGAGGTCAATGAAAAACAGCCGGTAATTCAGATTGTAATTTCCTTCAAACATAATCCAGACAGGAATAAAATCACAATGGAAACTCTGTGAAAGAGAAAATTACCCCTCTCTTTGGATGGATGGCACCCCTAGCATTTGCCTTTACTGCCTATGCAATGGACCAGCTCTGCTGCCCACACTGGACAGTAAAATGGATTGGCTTGTAGAATTGGAGCTTTCTGTGAACTACTGTGATTCAATTAGCAGTGTGTTGATACACTAAAGTCACACTATGGTTTGACTTGGACACAGTACTAACCTACAGTTCCTTTCATTCACTTGGAACTGGCAGTCATGCAAACTGCAGTGTGTCCATCTAGTATCAGTGCTAAGAAAAAGCAGCAGAGCAGATTTGTGTGTCAGCATTAAAGAGTGAATGGATGTGAAAAACATCTCTCTCTCTCTCTCTCTCTCTCTCTCTCTGACTATTAGTTAGCACTGTGTGTGTGTGTGTGTGTGTGTGAGTAAGGAATAAAATGTAACATTTAAAGCTGCAAAAAGGATCTGGGATGAGTCGGAGAGGAGTGGAGTAACTGACAGCTGTCTGAGGCAGACAAGCGTGGAGCAAAAGACAGAGTCCCGGAAAGCTCAAATAAACAAAACAAATGGAGCAATGCACTACTGACAGAGAATGAAAGAGAGAGAGAGAGAGAGAGAGAGAGAGAGAGAGAGAGAGAGAGAGAGAGTGAGAGAGAGAGAGGAGAGCGAGAGAGAGAGAGAGAGAGAGAGAGAGAGAGAATGAAGAGAACTAAAAGAGAATGGAAAAAGATAAGAGAATTAGAGAGTGAGAAAAAATAATAATAATAAAGTTCATATAGTCGTATTTGTATCAACTCTTTATTTGTTTGGGTTAATTCAAAAGGTTCTTAGAGTTGCCAAACCTGTTTTAATGTTTAAAGCCTGTAGGTTTATAGTAGATGTCTATCACTTCATACAGAATCATTTGTATTAGACAGAATTATTTAGTAGATATCAAATCCTTTTTAGAGGATACTGAATAATAGATCTGAGCAATTGAACCTGAAGACCCTGTGTGTAGGTTCCCTGATGTCATGTGTAAACTGCTGGTTGGTCCTCTACTGGATCTCTAATGCTGCCAGTCATAAATTGCTCAGTTTGCAGGTGTTTGGACTGACAAAACATACAGCTCTCTGATCTGGAAGTGCCATGCCATGTGTCAGCCTCACCTGTTCACAGGAGGTGCCACCTGCTGGCTGCAATTCAGGTGGAAAACTTCAGAGGTCCCTCTCTCTCTCTCTCTCTCTCTCTCTCTCTCTCTCTCTCTCTCTCTCTCTCTCTCCTCTCTTTCTTTATTCTTTCATATACCCTCCCTTCTCTCGCTTTGTCTTACAGTTTAACTTTTGTACTCTTTCTCTTTTCCTCTTACTCTCTTACTCTCACTCACATGCTCTCTCTCTCTCTCTCTGACTCTTACTCTCTTGTACTCTTTATCTCTCTTTCTGTCTCAGAGTTTGGGCTGTGTGTCACATTGGATGTCTAAGTTGTTTCTCCCCTAAATCCATTTTAACACCTTTCTCTTTATTGTAACAGTTTGTGGACATTCTCGCACACTCATCTGTTACACTCATCTGTTACACTCATCTGTTACACTCATCTATTACACCAGATTTCAGTTAGATCAAACTTTCAAATTCAAATTCAAATTGCTTTATTGCCATAATTGTGAAATAGCAAGTATTATAAAGTAATAAAATTAAAAATAAATAAAAATATTGATAATTTCACATTTATAAAGAAAATAAAGAAATAATAAAACAATGATTAAATTTTAATTTATTTACAGTAGAGCACACAAATATATTGGTCACATGACTGGTTTAATGTAGGGTGGGGCCTCTGACAGGGTGCAGCAACTTGTGTATATATTTAGTAGATCATTTAGCATATTCGAGAATTAATCATCATTTAATCTTCACGTGATGGGATGTTAGTTTTATGTAAGTGCAAGAGCTCTTTTCTGAGAAGTGTGATGCATCATGTAATCATAATTAAACTGGGAGAGGCTCATTGTGATCACTAGCTGCAGTGGAAATTAGATGGTTAGACAGAATACTTGGTTAAAGGTGAGCTGGTGTGAATTTTGTGCATGATTTAAATGAAAGCACAAACAAGCATAAAAATGATGGAAACAATGTGAGTGAGGTGGTTTCACGTGGTTTTATTGTTTATGTGTTACTTAAATAGACTGAAAGTTGTGATTAATAATGTAGTGCTTGCTGAGCAGTATGTAACATTTTTCTTTCATTAGTGACTGTCATTGAATGACTTGTTGTTCAGTGTTAAAGAAAAACTTTTTAACCTATCAGAAAAAAAAAGGTTAAAAATGTTTTTTCAGCAGCAGTGTCTGAAAAATTATATTTCTGGGCTCCCCTGCAGTCAGGAAGCCTAACTGATGCTTTGAGCCACCCCTGAAAGATAGACTTTTCATATGGATTTCAGAGCAAGCTGTGGACTAAAGCAGCTGAAGTGAAAGAAACATGTGGACTGAGGTGGAAGATGAATATTTTTACAGCTCTGCTGAACATTTTCTGTCTGTGAGTTACAGAGTGTAGTTAGCAGCATGCTGACTGTGGAGTGGCTATGACAAAGATGCTGTTCTTCCTATTACAGGTCAGTTGAGCATCCCAATGATTTCAAGCTGTGCTTTTTTTTTACCTTTAGGCCAATTCTGTGGGATGTTTTCTTAATTTGGATTCTTTTTTTCACCAAAAATGTATTTATAGGAGACAGTCACACATGCCAGGTATTGTAAGTTTTAAGAAGCTCCTCGGCCACTCAAATTAATTTGAGAGGTAAAGAGTAAGAGAATTTAATCATTTGAGAATGTTTTGATTAAAATGCAAGAACATTGATGAGTTATAATGATTAAACGACAAGAATATTTGTGATAATATATTCTTCAAGAATATAGAAATAAAGCAAACAGACCCTTCCTTCTTGTTTTCTCAATCATGAGACCAAATGAATTGATGAGATAACTATTGATAAGTATAGTTTGTTATGGTATGTGTATCATGTTTGTAGGTCACTCTGATCTTGAGTTATGAAGCCAAGAAAACATAATGTAACTGTCATCAAAGCGCAGATCTTGGGTTCTGAGAGTTAAGGTGAAAATGCTACACGGTATTGCTTTAGACAGGAGGACAGCAGTAGAGAAGGGTTCATTACGGAATAATCCTGGGGAAAATGGGAAGTTTGTCAGATCTGACCACCAGTATAAAAAGATCAGAGTCAGTAAGTTTCTTTGCAATGGATCACAAGTTCCCACCAACCCCCCACTCTGAATTTGCTTATGCTTTATGCTGGAATTGAAAAAAAAAAAAACACACCAACATACTCAACCACAGCAGTGTTTATGCACCTTTAAACATACTTACACAACAAGACCCACTAGTGTTAGTCAATGTATTCATCCTGATAACAAGCTGCTCCTGTTTGCTCCTTTTTCTGTGCCGCCTTCATCCTGTTCTTCTCAAAGTCATAGCTGTAATCGACTGTGTGTGTGCGTGTGTGTGTGTGTGTGTGTGTGTGTGTGAGAGAGAGAGAGAGAGAGAGAGAGAGAGAGTGTCTGAAGCAGAGTGTGTATTCCTCCTGGGACAGGAAGATTCCCACACTTCTCCAATTTACGACACTCTATTTTCTGATTAATCCTGCCTCTTTTATCTCCTTTGGATGTCTTTTCTCTCATCCACGTGTGATGTTCTCATTCTATTTACTGCCTCAAACGGGAACCACCACAAAGCAGCAGTGTGTGAATGTTCTACTCGATTTAAATGCACACAAATTTCTTATTAATGAGAACTGCTTTTGTTCGAAAGCAGCATTTACAATCTGTCATACAAATATCCTGTTTAATGCGCTTTTTGAGTGTAATTCCCACTGTAATCATCCTATCCAGGTGCCGCACACAAATATGTCCTTTTTTAGCTGCTGCTGATTGGTTTTAATGTTATTTAGAGTGTTCACAGTACTAACACTCTAAATGTAGGTGTTGCGAAATACACCGAGGTAGAGCTACAGTCTCTATTAGAGAGAATTCTCTAAAGCCTGTCCAGCTTCACAATAGTAGCAATAAGAACACATTGGATAGGAAATTCTCACCGGCACTGAAGTCCTTGAGAGGACGTTTTCCATTCTCGGGTTTGTGATTATATTCTGTGTGGCGGCCACCATAGTCAGACAAACACCTCTGCCAGAGCTTTGTTGATTTAGGCTGGCTGATCCACTAGACACTGTGTTTTAGCTCTCATTGTCCAGATGAACTCCTCTTTGTGTGCTGAGAATCGTAATGTCTGTGCAGGACAAACGGCTGAACCAGAGAGCATCCCTGTGGACACTGCTTTAATAATCTCATTATCAGTTTAATGAGGTGATTAGAATGCGGAGGGCAGGCTGGGCAATAGTAGTGAGCCACAGCTTATTTTGTTGATTCTGTTTGCATGTGTGTGTGTGTGTGTTTTGTGTGTTTTGATGTTTTGCTGCTGTAGAGGTGCTGGGTTGGTTGGTCGGTGGCAGGAGGTGTGTATTAGTGAGTGGTTAGCCGTTAGCGTAGGAGAGGTTTCACTCCCTGCCTCCCGCCTGTGCCAAGGGAAACAGGAGAACAGAGAAGGTGAGAGAATCCTTAGCTCACAGTTGCCATGGAAACAAGCAGGCAGTGTGTTGCTGCCAGTGCAGATGCAAGCCATCAGGAGAAGCTCTTTAGCACTGGTTTCTGCCATACACACACGTGCATCATGCATGCACACATTTTTTTTATTTTACATATTTTTTGGAAATAGAAAAACTGAAAATTGGCATGTCCATATGTATTCACCCCCTTTGCTACGATGCCCCAAAATAGTTGCAACACCATTAAGCAAGAGTTACCATCAAAGTTAGGGATGGGTTATAAAAAAAATACAAATCTCTGATGTTCCCCCAGAGCACCATCAAATCCTTTATCATCAAATGGAAAGAACATGGTACCACAACAAACCTGTAAAGAGAGGGCCACCCACCAAATCTCGCAGACCAGGCAAGGAGGGCATTAATCAGAGAGGCAGCACAGAGACCAAAGATAACCCTGAAGGTGCTGCAGAGTTCCCAGGCTGTGACTGGATTATCTGTCCATACGACCCTAATGAGTCATACACTCCATAGAGTTGGGCTATATGGAAGAGTGACCAGATAAAAGCCTTTCCTTACAGACAAAAAGTAAGAACGTGGACAGTGCCCCAACAGGACAATGCCCCAAAGCATACTGCTAAAGCAACACTCGAGTGGTTTAAGGGGAAAAATATAAATGTATTGGAATGCTGTAGTTAAACTCCTTAATCCAATTGAGAATCTGTGCTCAAACTTAAAGATTGCTGTTCACCAATGGAAACCAACTACCTTGACAAAAAAGGAGCAGTGTTGCATTAGATTTTGCAAATATCCCAGTGGCAAGATGTGGCAAGCTCATAGTGACTTATCCAAATTGATTTGCAGCTGTAATTGCAACAAAAGGGGGCTCTACAAAGTACTGACTTTAGGGGATCAAAGTTCAAATCAAATGTCCAGTAAAGAAAATGATGCAAACCCTCAAAAAAATCCATTTAAATTTTAGGTTGTGAGGTAGCAAAACACAAAAAAGGGAGTGAATACTTTCGCAAAGCACAGTATAGACAATGACCTATTAAATATGTAGTTATTTATTAAGAAAATTATACATTTTTGATGTTTTCAATTATTTGTATTGCAAAATAATGTCAATCCGCTTTAACTGTTTATCAAGAATGAAAAAGCTAATTAGTACTGAGAATAAAAACACCTTAATAGCTGTTATTTTGCTCTTTCTGTTGAAGTAGCCTTAATTAGCAGCCTCTTCTCAAGAGCAATTCATGCACATATAACTAAAAAGGCACTCCTTTAATGTCTACTAAATGTAGTGACCTTGTGCATATACATGAATTACGGATGCAACCCAGACAAGCAGAAATTAGTCAATTTGTACAAATTTTACAAAGCAACCAGTGTTCTAATACCTTTACCTACATCTCCATCTAAACCTTACTGTCACCTTTACTGAAATTCACCAAACCTTCACCCTAATCCTAACCACAATCTCAGTATAATAGAAAATTGCTGCATGGATTTCTGTCCATAATTCCTTGTTTATATGCTCCATAACATTGAAAAGCAGCATTCATTCGAGTAGTTGTGGCAATGCATTTTTCTCAATTAATCCTTGTGTATAATCCTTATGAATTGTACAATATGAATTTTCATATTTTCATGCAAATTTGACTCATTTCTTAGGGCACTCTTTTATCATTTTCCCACAGCATTTCAGTAGGATTAAGGTCCAGATGTTTGCTCTGCCCTTTTATGGTGGATTTAATACAGTGTTTTGAGTCATGCTTTGTCATGCTGTGTGGTCCACCTTCTTTTTTTTTTGTTTTTGTACAAATCGTTTCATTTTCCCTTTGAGACAAGATAGAATTCATACTTCTCAGGCCCTGCTTCAAGAAAGCAGCCTCAAACCTCCATGGTTCATACTTGGTATGGGGTTACTGTGCTAAAGTGTTGTGCGAATACAACTGTGTTCATCTGCCTAACGAACATTGTTCCAGAAATCCTGCTCTTTGTCTAGGTGTTCTCTGACCAACTTCAGTTTTGTCCTGATGTTTTCATTTTGACTCATTTTGACAGCAAATGTTTCCTTCTTGGACACCTACAATGACAATTAAAATTTTGAGCACTCTCTGATGGTATATGCAGTAGGTCCTGTGAGGACATATTAGGAATATTGGTGACTTCTTTGCACATTTGTTCTGCTCTTAGACTGAACTTGTTAGGATGGCCTGGCCTGGCCATTTTGGCAGTTGTTAATAAAGCAGTTGTTAACAGTCATATTGTCATATTGCTGACAGATGAACAGTTGATTTCTAAAGATCTTTTTAACCCCCTTCCCTATAACCTTCTTTCTGAAGGTCGGTCAAGAGCAAAGTAAAATCTCCTCCAAAATCCTCTTCTACCATGTTCTAATCAACTACAGCTTGATGATTTATAAAGATATATTTAAAAGCTATGACTAATATTTCTCAGTTTTGTTCAAATGAATATCAAATGTCCATATGTTTGAATGGGATGCCCTAATTTTTTCACATGACTGTGTTTACGCGTACAGCATCACCTATACATGTGATATGGTCATATCTACTAGTGGGCATTTCAGGTCCAGCAAGTCAAATCCGCCTTTTGCCTTGATTCCGTTGCAGCTCAGCCTGCAAAGTCATTATTATGAACTGTAGGAAAAGTGGAGTTAGAGACCAAAATATTCTACAAATTATCAAATTAATATGAAAATTTGGATAATTTGGGGAATTCAGGTTCCTGGATTTTGACTTGCTTGAACTGAAATGGCCACCTCTGGTCCTATCATATCAATGTCAAAACAGCTGCATTTACATATTGCTTTCTGCACAATATTCCAATATTCGTTTTAGCTCTATACCTTATACAGACTGTTGACAAGCAACTGATGAAGGCCTAGAGTGGGAGTGACTGAGGAGAGTACAGTATGTTTCAGCATTCACTCTCCACTCTGTTTGGCAGCTGCTTATTAACTGTAAGTGTAGGGAGAATGCAGCGATCCTGCAGTGTGATGGCTCCGTCTGAAATCTAAGGTGTGTTATCTCATTTGGAACTGAATTATCTTCAGGGCAGTTTGTCCATAGTACACTCCTCAGTGTTAAATTAATTGCCACTGATTTTATCTGAAGGCACTTTGCCCGAGAAAAAGCTGAGACAAACTCTGAGGGACAGTGTAGATTTTTATGGTGTACACTAAACAAGCACTTCTTGATTAAGACAAATAATTAAATTAATGAAGTTATTCTAGTTTGCGAACCACAAAACATATTCCAAATAAATCAGCTTGGACTCTGCCCTGACTCTGCACTCTGCTTGTCTGGGATGTTCGATTAGAAATGGAGAGCAAGACTGGTTCAGGCTCCTCTGGAATTAAAGCTGTAAGAAGCCAGGAGGCTTTAGTAGCTGGAAGGGTAAAGCTCTGTTGCTAATGCAGCTTTTGATGAGTGAGAGTCAAACACCAGTGTTGAGGACTGCCACTGAGGAATGGAACCTTTTGGGAAATTAACCTCTTTTAGGCTAGAAACAGAGGAATATTTACACACATGGAAGGAAACGAATGCCGGAAGTGTGACTCCTGGATCGGCAAGGAGAGTATCATCCCAGATGTTACTGAGGGTGTTCACCTATTCTCCTGGTATAGTTCTTCTTCTCATTGAAGCTTTGTGGATGTGAAGGGGCCACAGGGGTGGATAGGGGTAGGCTTTGCTTAATCCCCTCATTTGTAGTTATGCCTTGCTAGTAGTGTAATCTATCATGATAACTATTTTGGGGATGATAAATTGTTCCAGAAATAATTATGATAAATAAAATAGGATAAGAATAGAATTAAACATATTTTAGAGTGAAATCTCCCAAAGATATGGGAACCCTATGAGATTTGAACACTTTTGAGTGCTAGGAGATTTTGATCAAGGTTGTATACCTTAAGTCAAACTATGGTCATCAAAATGATCAAGGACATGTCCATTCATTGAATGATAAGTCAATATTGTTTCACTACAGGCCTAAGTGTAGGCCCATCTACCACCCTCTAGCCCTTCACCAAAGGTCAGTGGTTGTTGTTCTAAATGTCTGTCTATAGTCATGCTTAGTATCCTGTGAACCATTTAGAATTTTCTAAATTTGTCCTATTTGCCCTAAAAGTTAATCAGGTTTTCACAAAATTCTAGAAGTAGATAAGAAGAATCACAAAAGAAAAAATGATGCAATTTTATAAATGGTCATTCTCACATTGGCTAATATAAATGTTCATAAGTCCTCCATCAGGAGAACCTTTAACAACAATGGTGTGCATGGCAGGGCCACAAGGAGAAAGCTGCTGCTCTCCAAAGTATGTATGTCCAACTGCCTGTTTGTTTGTATATCTGTCTGAATTTACACATGCTTATCTGTCTGCCTACTCCCTTGCCACTTTATCAGAAACCCTTCCCTTGTTGCCTTGCTTGTGGTCATCTACCATCATGTAGCCCTTCATCAGTGGTCAGTTTCTGACAACACTCTTGTCTCAGTATCTTGGAATAAGCACTGTTAGTCCTGCTGTTTAAGAGCAGCTGCATAGCTGCTGTGTTGCTGTCGGCCATTGTTATCAGTGAGAGAGGAAGTTAAGAGGTGTAGGAGGTCATGGACTGTGAGTCAGTACAGCTGTGGTCAACGGGGTTCAAGCCCATGCACACACAGGACTCATTGATTATCTGTCAGCCAGTGCTGATGGGATTTAACAAGAGCAGTGTCGGTCTTTGTCTGATCAGAATGAGTCAATGGATATTGTTTAGAAGGGGCTGCTGGTGAAGACCCCAGGTTTGGAGGACTGCATTATGAGAGTTCTCATACTGTCCCTGAACGTTGGTATTTGTGTGTTAAGAGGGTAAATGTCTGATCTCACAGTGCATTAATTCATTGGTGGCTTTATATCATGATTCAAGAGAGAAGCGATGAAATCTACACTTTTAAAAATAGTGTTGCTGCAATGGATGAGTTGTATTTAACGACCCTCTGCTCATTGAAAAGGTTCATTGTATCTATCTGTTGATCTACCTGTCAATCAATCCGACTCTCTTTCAGTTCAGTATCAGTTTCAGTTATATGGACAGAAGTACTGGTCATTCAGTGTTCTTTCTTAAATCAAGGATATTAAAAAAGTTTCTCTTTCTTTTGTTGAAGTAACTGTTTATACTGTCCAGGGAAGGCTTTCTACTACATTTTGGAACATTGCTCTGAGTATTTGATTGAATACAGTGATGATCATTAATGAAATCAGGATGTTCAATACCCCGTCTCATCTCCAACTTTCTAATTCATCCTAGATGTACTGGATGGAGCACCATCATTCCAGAGAACACAGGTTCACTGCTCCAAGGCTCAGTGCTGGGGGGCTCTGTAGACCTATAGGCCATGCTTAGTATTAGTGCCAGTAGACCCATTTTTTATCAACTCCAGTCTTATTGTAGTGGCAGTACTTCTCTATGGGACAGCATTCATTAAAATGGGTGTCCAAAAACTCTTCAACATATAACTCTGTATATGGCTCATCATTGTGTGATTAATTTTCAGCATGTAATCTAGCGTGGATTTCAGTTAAAATTCACTGAAATAAATCCCACATTTTGAATTAATTTCAATGTCTTCTAGTATGTGTTTACTGCTCTGTCCATGCATACATGCTCAACATGCATGCAAGCTCAGACTGATCAGCGAGAGTGGGCGGAGGACTTCACTGATCCAGTGATTGGTTTACAGAGGAAAATGAGCCGGTTTGCCCTTTTCTTTACTCACACAGGGTTTTAATTTCAGAATAATAGTCCTGAGAAGAAACAATATTGATACATATATTAAAAACAAAAATAATAAAGGACATTCAGGTTTTCATTTATTTTAGTATAACTGTGGAGTATTTTGTAGAAAACATTAAACATGTTCTTGTCAAACTAATCATTACAAATAATTCATAAAAATTCTTGCATTCAGCTCAAAATCACTCTGGATGATTAATTTCCAACAGGCCAAGAACAATTGGCGTAGGGTTCTAAAGGTTAAGCACGATCCCATTTTTAAAAACAATAAAAGGGCAAAACAGGTTGAATACCTTTTATAGGCACTACAAAAAATACGGTGGAGAAACAAATCAGCCGATAAAAACATATTGCTTTTAAAATACACCAATAATGTGCTTTTAGCTAAAGATGAGTTCAAACTTGACTATGAGTGAGTTTGGCATGTCATTATAATTGATTTTACACACATTTAGCACTTCAGAGTCAATGCTTTTGAATCACATCAGGTGATGCATCATGAAGAACTGATCATTTTTTGAACATCACAGGTGTATGACACTGTGTTCGTTTTTGTGTGAGGCTGTATGTATGTGTATGTCTGCAGAGTGGAGCTGAAAGATGACGCCTCTTAAATATCATTCCAATGTCATTGTTTTTCAGAGCATTATGTTTGCTGGGAATGAAACAAAAGTGGCTGCATCTTATCACTTATTGCTTTTCATTTTCCACATATCTTTTCCATTTATTATTTACTGGAGTCGTCCCTGCAGACTGCAAACAAACATCATTGTAAGGGCCTTTCACTGCTGTTTGAAGCTAATGCTTCTCAGACGGTTGTGTTTTAAAACAGCTTGCTGGAGACAGAGTCTTATCTGCTCTACCTCTCCTCCAGTGGATTGAATTTACAGGCTTTTAGAATCCCGGCCTTCTCTGTCTCTATTTAATTTGTTGCCTTGAAAATGACCAAGTCTGCGCTTATTGGGTTGTCGGAGCTGCGCTCTGTTCTTGTTTATGTCCTGGGTTGTTTACTTCAACACATTGCTGCCAACAGTTATAACAACAATATAATAACACTGTCCGCTCATTAGGATGAATATTAATAATGCTTTAAATGTAGGTATTGTGATATACAATGCATTAGAGCTACAGTCTCTCATTAGGGTGAATATTATGTACGTACCTAAATGTAGGTATTGTGATATACACTGAGGTACAGTCTCTCATTAGGGTGAATATTATGTATGTATCTAAATGTAGGTATTGTAATATACACTGAGGTACAGTCTCTCATTTGAAATACTTACCTGTCTTTCTCTCTCCCTTTCTCTTTCTTTTTTCTCTCGTAGAAACCTATCGCGGAACCCCCTGACCACTCTTTCCTGGCAGCTTTTCCAGCATCTGCAGCTTATTGATTTGTAAGTGCAACTTGCTCTTGTTTGGTTTTCACTTTTACCGTTTGCCTCACTTTCCAATATTGATTTTACTCTGTAATACTGTTTCCTATTATGTTCTCTTTCATCACACACCTGTTGTGTCGGACTGTTGTGTACTTTATAGCAGTGTTTTGCCCCTATGGTGTTGTTTTAGTCCACTTGAACTTCACTGGTTTATGCTATTCTGTATTTGAATAACATTATTAGCTACAAATATGTCTACTACTACTACCATTACTACTACTACTAACAACAACAACAACAACAATAATAATAATAATAATAATAATAATAATAATAATAATAATAATAATAATAATAATAATAATAATAATAATAATAATAATACATACATACATACATACATACATACATACATAATACATAATTCAAGGACCCCACCTAGAGCATTAACGCCACATTAGCAATGTTGGAGGTGGCTGGTAGCCAGTATAATATGAGGGATGTACATGGTGTGAAAATGCCATGAGATCAATGTTTTATTGTAACTTAGTTAGCTGGCTAATGTAACACTGTTTGGGTATAATAATAAGAATAATGAGGCAAATTATTCATTTGAATATTCCTTCATAAAATTAGATATTAACATATGTAAAATATATATCAACATAAAGTTCCAACAGTTCCCACACAGAGATCCAGCAGTGACCTACACTCTGAGAAAATAGTTTGACATAAATGTATGAAAGTGTGCTTTTGTTTTTTTGGTGTTCAAGCTTTCAAAATTTTCATTGAGTTATGATTCCTTATATATTAATTTTCTTTACTAAAGAATCTTTGAACAACCCTTTTTAAGAGTAGATGCAAAAGTATAGCAATGTTGCCTGTTTTTAGGCTGTTTTTAGCTGTACTTATTAAGGTGAACAACAGGAGTTTTGCTTTTGTAGAATCACTTTCAAAGGAAGCATTTTATAAATATCTGTTTTGGAAATAAGATGGAGTGTGAAGAATCCATTTAAATCACTTTTCACAGTAGCAAAAAAGCTCATTTCTATACCTGATCTGGAGTCTTTCAGTTAATCTATACAATATTGTTTCCTTCAATAATGTTGACTGAATGTATTGATATGGATTTTGAGCCAGACGTTTAGTGTCTATTGTAGTTCAATGCTATTTAGTTAAATGTTTTTGCTGTGGAAGCTATTTAATATGAGCACATCCACCTTTGTGGACAAGTGTGAATTGATTCTCACTCCATCCCTTTATGCCATTGCTCTCTTGCAGCTCAGTATAGAGTTCCAACATTTCATAGACAGAGAGCCAACAGCATCCTATAAGCTAAGCAAAAATGGTTCAGTGTTTGCAGAGATTTCTAACAATAGGTTCTTTGACTTGTAACATCAATGAAACACTTTATAGAAGCCATTTTAACGGTTCTATAAAGAAACATCTATTTAGAGAACCATAAAATCAGGCAAATGTGCTTTGAAGCATTTCAATGGTTCTTTGGTTCTTTTTCTAAATATAATAATTGCCCTTACCAAGGAACACTTGAATAACCCATTTTTGAAGGAGATATTCTTATGTACAAAAGGACCAGTTGTTCCTGCTGTTGTTTTTAGCTACTATCTTAAAAAATGAAGGTGGCACACAGATCTCTTTGCCTCAAAGTAATTGCTTTGAAAGTAGTGTTTTTTTAAATATTTTTTTTTTTGTAAATGAGACGTACCAATGTAGCAGCACAGCACAGAGTTCCAATGGTCCTACACTCTAAACAAAAAGGGATTTAGGCAATATTGAAAATGTTTTATTACACCCTTTTTGGTGCCACCTACAGTTGCTACAATCCACTGGCTGTTCAGAGTCTACTAAGATTACATAATATCAAACTGAGTGTAATGATGAGTAAAATTATTAACACAGTCTAACCTCCAGCCTAAATTAATACACATTGTGTGTGTGTGTGTGTGTGTGTGTGTGTGTGTGTGTGTGTGTGTGTGTGTGTGTGTGTGTGTGTGTGTGTGTGTGTTGATGGGGGAGTCTAAATGCGGTATTTTAAGAGCTGGAAGCAGGACATCTCCTCAGAGGTGCAGATCCATCTCCACTGCAGGGTTAGCATGTCCTTTGGACACTCTCCAAGGATAGAGAGACATTTGGAAGCCTTGTGAGATAGATCTGTTTTTATAGTGTCCTTACTGTACACTAAAGACACTAATGACAGTTTGCTGTACTGCCCAAGACTGCAGCCTCATAGTTTGAAGGGAGACAGGGTTTTAAAAGCAGATTGTAGCAGTGGAGCTGTCAGGAAAATCAGGAAAATGAGACATTATCCAGATAACATGTCCATGTGGGGTCCATATAAGTAGCCCATTGGGGAAGCAGTAAGTTGTCCATTGCTTCCATATTGGCCCCACATGTGGATATCCATCAGGATCAGTGATGGAATCAGGAGCGGTTAAACATGGACCCCATCTGAGTTGTTAACATTGAATCCTAGATGGGACTCGTGAGATTAGAGAAGGCTTGAACACAATGGTTGAGATAGCACTGTAGTTCTCAGATCATGAGCTGATCTGGACTTGATGCATTTGTCAATTTATGACTAGGTTTTTTCCTATGATTAGGTTTTTTCACCCGCAAATTTGAGGTGGGTGAGGACAAGCACATGCTTCCTCCGATACATATTCTTCATCCATTCGAACTGCCACTCTGAAAAGAGAAAATTGGAGTTAAAACCAAGCTTTTAAATAATATTGGAAAGATTCTTACATGTTTATGATTCCCAGTAATGTCAAGATCCATTACGAGGCATGTAATTAATCACTTTTCTTTAAGGTGCACATTTAAGCAGTCTGTTTTAATTTTGAAAAAAAAAATTATGTAAAGTTTCTATTATTTATAATTTGTCCAGTTCAGCGTGAACTGACTCAGTATTGACTGAGTATCTCGTTTGACTGGCAGTGTATTTCACATGCTATATTTTATAACAGCCTAATTCTATATTAATCACCACAATGAAAGAAGTCCTTCGCATAGCATATCATTCTAATTGAAATAAAATTTGACTTGATAGGGCCGCTACAGTTATAAACGGACATGTAGGCATTTGGGCCATTATTGTTGCTGTCAGTCAAGAGGTGGGCTGAATAAATGGGCTTCATATGCAGTAATGGGGTCACTGGAATATGCTGTCATTACTATTCAAGATGTTAGTGACACCTCCCATACCATAGAACAGTGTTTCTCAACCATGGTCGTGAAGGCACCCCTGCCCTGCACATTTTAGTTCTTTTGCTGCTCCCAGCACAACTGATTCATCTAATAGGCTCATTATTAAGCCATTTCACTGTTACAAGGGGTGTGGAAAAGGATTGACTCCACTGACATATGTAGCACCAGGCTGTGAGCAAAATTGCCCCAGAAACAGCACCGTTTCATGGTCACACACTATTGTAAGTGTGTTTAAATAGCTTTGAATGATGTTCTCTTTTACTGTAATGTGCTCCAAACAAATAAGTAAGCATTTTGGAGTTGTTTGGCAAATTATATGCCCTGTATATTCACCTGCCATGACTCCAGTTGGGTACATAGGGGGCCCTGCACATACAAATACCATATAGTTATGGCTGCAATAACATTGGCACTATGGTTGTGTTATTGTGTGTTGTGCTGTTAAGAATGGATCAGACAGCAGTGCTGCTGGTGTGATTAAACACTGTGTCCATGCACTGTCAACTCTATTAAACCCTCCTACATAGTTCCATCTTGTAGATGTAAAGTCAGCGAAATAAGCTCATCTGTTTCTGCACAGTTCGTGTTGGTAGACCTTCTTTAGTGCTACTAGGATGCTGCTAACAGGATGCTGCTAACAGGATGCTGCCCAGGATGCTGTTGGCTGGATATTTCTGGTTACTGGACTGTTTCCAGACCAACAGTGACACAGAGGGGTTTAAACATTCTAACACACCACCACTATGTCAGTGTCACTGCAGTGCTGAGAACTCTTCCAAGTAGTCCAACATATTTTACACAAAATTCAAATCTAGGGATTTTGGAGGCCAGTCCAGATGTGTGAATGCTCCTGAATGTCCATCATGTTAATCAGTCACATTGACAGCCTTGTGAATGCAAGAATTGGCATGGCATATTACATTCCAATCCCTTGGTATACAATCCCTTGATACCTACACGTGGTCTTGCATTGAACGTGTGAACGTCTGTGTGTGTGTATATGTGTGTGTGTCTATCTGCAGTCCATCTGGTATCACAGTCATTATTGCTCGCATACATCTTTTTCTGAAAGCTGTTGAAAAGAATCCGGACTGCTTAAAGGCTGAAGCCAATCATGACACATTTCAGAGCTTTTATGAGCCTTGCGCTTCAGGTTATCTGCTTTTAGACTGCCTGATGACATGAGAACATGCTGAACCTTTCAGAGTGAGAGGAGCATCTGCACTCATAAAGCAAAGCTGTAGAGCTGGAGGCTCTTATTCACTGATGGATAGCAACCTCACATCAATTCTGGACTGAAGGCATCCATAGCTCTTTTTCTGATCACTGACAGTTACTACAATACCCATCACCACCCCACCCACATAACTATTATGTCATAGGATGATAGAGGAGAATGTCTTTATATTTTGTATGCAGTTTAGAGTAGAAGATTGAAAGATTTAAGTGGCAGACACTGATCAGAACAGTGAAGCACAAGGGAGGCGTTTCTGTTAAAGTGGCCAGTTTTCAGAAGCACAAGGTAGGTGTTTCTAATGAAGTGGCCACTGAGTGGAAGAGTGAAGTAGATCTTTGCAACAGAGTGGTCAGTAAAGAAGCACAAAGTAGCTGGTTCTGTTAAAGTGGAGACAGACAGAGTGGAGACAGACAGAGAGGAAGAGCAATAATAGAAGGGAAAAGTGAGGGGAGAAAATTGAGGGACAACACTGAGTCGTTCATAGAGTTGAACCAAAGCCACATTTTCTGCTGCTTAAGTCGTGTGAGCGCGTCCTGACCAAATGCATTCACATCGGTGTATTCGTTCACTCTCACGCTATAATTTCCATGTGCTTCTGCAACTGCAGAGGAGAAAAGAGGCACAGCCATTTGGGAAGAGGAGTGCAGAAAGTGTGTGTGTGTGAGAGAGAGAGAGACACAGAGAGAGAAGGGGGGCAAAGAAATAGAAAAAGAACGAAACCATGGAAATGAGATCACCATCCTGCTGCATTGTCCAGAATGAGCAGCCACAATTAGGCCCCCTGTCAGCTGGGTGATGTTTGTGTTTGTGTTTCTGCCCACATACCCCAGCAAAATAAACAGGTTTCCCTCCATATTTATGCATTTATTTTTCCCAGATTTGACCGATTGCAAGAGATTGCAAGAGAAAAGCTTTAGCAAATGGACTTCTGTGAAGAACTAGCACTGAGTTATTTTGGAAGGCTGTCATTTAAAGATGAAGAATTTAAATAGCTGTTTTCCTTTTCTTTTAATTATCATGTCAAGAAAGCCAATTTATGTCCAAACTAAATTTTAAATTTCTAAAATTGCAAATTTCTAGTAGAAGGAAATGCATTCATAATTTTATTCAGCATCAACAATGCAACAGATAATTAACAACACTATTGTCTGTAACACAATCTAACCACTTTCCTAGTTCTGCTCCCCTGTTCTTCGGGAACAAGGTTCGACTCACTAGTCTGGAGCTCTAACATCCATAAAGTGAACAAGAAAGACCAGAGCCACCTGTACTCCATGATAAGACCGAGGTCCTTCAGTATGAACATGTTATTATATGTACTACACTCTATGAACATAAGTATTAGGACACCTGCTCCTGAATAGATTTTTCCAAAACAAAATGATATTAAAAAGAATATATCTTTTTATGTCTTAACTGTCTCTACTGTCCACATAGAGTTTTTTTTTTGCTAGATTTTGGATCATTGTTGTGAGGATTTGATTGAATTCAGTGAAACCATTAGTGAAGTCAGGATGTTGGATGATGACCACCCACATCCTCTCCAACTCCCCAAATCATATGAATAGTGGAGCACCACAGAGCACCATCATTTTAGGGAATACAGTTCCACTGCTTAGTGGGGGGAGAATAATACAATTGCTGCCAATTCATTTTCACCTGTGTGCATCCTCAGGGAATGGCTTGGGAATGTAATTTTCTGTTTAAGTTATGAGGTGTTATCTTGTGAGGGAGGTTGTACACTGGTCATGCTCATGGCAAGGCTATGTGAATTATCAGAGTTAAAGGAAGGCATGATAGTAGGTGCCATATAGGTCGAACATTTCATTTCTATAGGTGTGTGGACAAAACATTCCTCAATCAAGAGATGAAAACACCTTGAAAGGCAATACCACCTACAGTAGACAGCACAGTGGCTGCTCACAAGTGCTTCATGACTGTGACCAATGGTGTCTGGTTAGAATTGTCTGTGCAAACACAGGATCTCACCTTGTCTCATTAGGTTGCTAACCGGATCCTAGACAACTGGCAACATGTGTCGTCTGATGAGACAGGGTACCAATGGTTCTGGGCTGTTGGTATGGTTTGTAACTGGTGTAAACCCCACAAATCCATGGACCTCAGCTGTCAACAAGCCTGTGCTCATGCAATTGGTTGGATCTATTGATCCTTCTAAACATGTTTTTAACCAGTGTCCATTATGTGTCACTGCTTGGTGACCATTTGAAGCTCTTCATGGATTGTTTTTTGCCTAATATGTTTCTCTGTGTGCTATCTGTCATATATATTGTCATATATATTGTCTTCACTAAAGAAGTACTAAAGGACACTTAACCCTTGTGTTGTCATGAGGGTCAAAATTCACCTGTCCCTCTGTATTAAATAACTTCCCCATGAATGATCACAATATTACAAAATATGAAACATCACCTTTGTCCACACTTCCATGAAAGTATATCACCAGTGTATGTAGATTAAGACAGTTTTGTTCCTTACGAAGCAAAAAGTTAAGACTAAATTTAAGTTAAATTCACTGCAGAGTGAAGCCCAGTTGCTCACACTATATTATTCTGAAAAAAAAAAAAAATCAATGGCTCATATTGTTTAAACCCAGCTTTTTAAAAGCTGAGTGGAGCTCCACTTTCTGGACAGAAACCAATAAGCTGTATGAATGAGAATGCAGAAATGTACCTATATCATATAGATAGTTTACATGCCCCTGTGCTCTGGGGATGAAAGATTTTTCAGTGGTGATGGAAGTTCTACTGTAAATGATCTCAGTATGGTTTTAATGATTAGACCAGGACTGAAGCCCAGTCTAGCTTAGTGAAATCACATTGCTGTTGAGGATGTGTTTGGGGGGGGTGTGTGTGTGTGTGTGTGGGGGGGTAATGTTGAAGTGTGTCATTTCCACTCTGAGGACAATGATATGATACAAGTCTGTTTATGGCTAGAGTACAAAAGACCATTGGCTGGCCCCAGACAGATCAAGGACTGCTGGGTAATGGAGGCAGAGCTTCATCAATGCATTTCTTTCTGTTGACCTTTTCTCTAATCCCAGCCTCTGTACAGAATCCTCGATACACACACAGCTCACTCTTCTTGCACTGCGAGTGGGATCATGCTGCCTAAAGCGCTTTGAAAGTGTCCCTGTGAGGTTTGGCACTATGAGGAAAATCTGGGCTTAGACTTTTGAGTATTTCTCTTTTTTATGAAGTCAATCAAAGCGGTTTATTTTCTTTGTATTTTGGACTCTACGTGATTGGTCATAATATGATTTATACTCACTGAGCATTTTATTAGGATAGTAATAAAAGGTCTTCTATTACTTTCTAAACCTTTAACCTTTAGAAATGTAGGACAATTTCTGGGCTGTTTTTATTGTTTGATGTTCTTTTATTCATCCAATAATTAGAAAAGTATTTATAGGTGACAGTCACACAGACTCCTACATATGAGCAGAATTTAGATATTTGTATGAATGTGACATTTTCTGTTTGTTCATAAAGACAAAACACACTTTATGACAGAAATGCTGTTGGAAAATCATAATCCAGAGAGTTATTTGTTATAAAATAAAAATGTTATTTTTAATGGTTAGATTGACAAGAATATTTATAATAATAAGTTCTTCAAAATACTTGACAGTGGTCCAAATAAAAATATAAACCTGAATGTCCTTTATTATTTTGATATTTATGCATATATCAGTATTATCCCTTCTCTGGACTTTTTGCTATGGTTGTACATGTGGACAGAGCAGTAAACATGTACTGAAAGACTCTTTTTGGAATTTAAACTTGGATTTATTTCATTTGGAATCGAGGGAATTTAGTTGGTTTTCTGAGCTGGAGTGCTCACTGATATTTCATCATATAACGATGAGACCATGGTTGAAGAGGGTAAGTCCTGTAGTTTGTTATGGTATGTGTGGCATGGCTGTAGGTTACTTGGATCCTGAGAGATGAAGTCTAGAATACCAGTGTATAACTACCCACAAAGTGTGAGTTAATTATTTGTGACAGATTCTACAAGATGCTGGAAAGATTCATTTGAGATTCTGGTCCATGCTGATACACTTCCTGAATTCTCACCTTTTTGTTTTCTGATTGGATAGAAGTGGAACCCGACATTCACTTTAAGGTTGGACGTGCTGTGCTTTCTGAGATGCTCTTCTATGCAACACAATTGTATAGAGTGATTATCTGAGTTACAATAACCTTTCTGTCAGGTCCATTGGCTTTTCAGATAATTACATGAATAAGTAGGAATACAGGTGTTAATAATGTGGTGAGTGGGATTGATTTTTATTACAGCTACTCTTTGCAAATATAGAAAAAACGAAAGTTATTTACAGTTTAAATTTCCATTTGTGCTGCTTTATCTTCATATTTTAAAATGATGTTTCATCTTTACACTTTGCAGAGTTTCTCTTCACTTTTTAAAGTTGATTAAAGTGTAAGTGTGTTCAGCTGTGTATGAGTGCAGTACTTGGAATGGTGGGATTTGATCTCCCTCTGTATAAAGATGAGCAGGATTTGCTGAGCCACGGCTGAGTTAGAACTAATTACAGTGCAGGTGGAGCTAATTAACGGAACAGAGCCAAAAGCAGTGATTCAAACCACCAATTCACTACTTACAAGAGACAGAGCGTGTGTGTGTGTGTGTGTGTGTGTGTGTGTGTAGGGAAGTGTGTGTGCATTTTATTCTAAATGATTCTCCTATCCTATTGTGCATTTAGTGACTATGGACTTAATCAGACTTGGAAACCGTATAAAGAAATTGGAACAGACTTAATTGCCCATATATGGTGATAGAATCAGACTGTATGCCATCAGTAGTCGATGAAGCAGTAAAATCAGACTACTATACTAATTAGATAATCAGATCACATGCCTATGCATTTATGAAGTGATAGAATCAGATGCTATTCCAGAAAAATCAGATAGCATGCCAATAATAAGCCATAAAATCATATCCCAGGCTTATTAAATACCTAATCAATTAGATTAGTATGCCCTACTAAGGCAGTAGAATCAGACTGTATGGCCCTGTAATGCAACAGAATCAGATTGTATGCCCTAATATGGTAACAGAATTGGACTGTGTGCCCTAGTATGGTAACAAATTTGGACTGTTGAAACAAACTGTATGCACTCATAAGGCAGCAGAATCCGATGATATTCCTTCATAGGGCAATTAGACTATATGCTTATAAAGCAGAATATTCAGACTATATGTCATTATAAGGCAATAATAAGCAAGTAATCATTAACCAAATATCTAGTACTGCTTAAATAAGGCCATCGGTGCTAAGCAATGTACTCTATGTGACTGGCAACAGAATCAGACAGCATGGCCTTAGAAGTAGAGCAGTAGAATCAGAATGTGCACCCTTATTCATAACCACATATTATAAACCACATAGTACTTAAATACGACTGTCTGTGCTGAGTGAGGTATGCATTGTGCTATATGATATAACTGTGTGATGTGTGTGTGTGTGTGTGTGTGTGTGTAGTGTTGTCTGGTTGTAATAATGACACTCTGGTTTGAAGTTCAGCAAAGAGAACATGCCTTTGACTCACAAAGCTCAGTAATGGGAATCATGGGTGCGCTTCTGTACCTAATATGTCTTGTGAATGGTACACAGATATTATTCTGCTGTTCCCAATAAGATCAAAGCATCAACATGCAAGGCTGAAGTAATCATTCGGGCAAAACTAGCGCAGAACATGACTGAGGCATCTCAAAAGGTTCACACTTTCAGAGCGACTTCTCCTCATATCAGTAATTATTCCCTGTTTTTTACTTGCTGTTGATGTTATTCTGTCACTAGGCAAAAGCATTTATTTTCTTTCTTCTGCTGTGAGACTAAGAGGCCCCTTCATTTACCATTTGCCTCATTTTATATAAAGATGTTATAAAGAGACTGACAGGGGGACATATACTCCTATGAAATATGGATTTTTGATGGAAACCTGAGCTCATAGTGTGTGTGTGTGTGTGTGTGTTGGGGATTGCAGAGTTGGAGGGAATGGGTTAGCTAAGGATTGTACTTAGATTACTGTCCCTTAGCTCTACCAGTTACAATTTGCTCAGAGACTGTATGAAAGCAGATGTACTGAGTACAGAGTAAATTCAGTGAAGCACAAAGGAGCTTCTTAGTTCATCCAGCATCTATCATCATAGGAACTGACATGACTTACACTCTGTTCTTCTGTGTTTGAATCCTTTTGGCAACTCAAGAATGATAGTGGTCTACAGTAAAGAGGTCCGGGGAGCTGAACCAACACAACCACCAATCAATTGAACTCTTTGAACCAAAGATCCACACTTCACACGCAATTGCATGATGTTTTCTAGGCTTCGTAACTCAGGATTAAAGCACTTACTCTGGTTTGAAGTTCAGTTAATTGTAATCCCCAGTTAATAATAATGAATATGACTGAATTCAATCGTAAGTTAAATATTTGTGCTAAGATTTGACACTTATCAGACTCTGATCATGCTGAGTCTTTCATCAGCTCTCTCTCTCTCTCTCTCTCTCTCTCTCTCTCTCTCTCTCTCTCTCTCTCTCTGTGCCTGACAAGCTTTTGCTGCACCACCTGCTCCTGATACATATCAGCACATATAATTTAAAGCACTGGTCACTGATAAATTTATTTTTCCTCACTGGATGCCCCCACGCTGACTGCAGACAGCTTTATAATGAGGATTCTGAATAACATTGCATCTTGTGGATTTTGAGTCCATAAAATTAGACTGAATGCACTTATGAAGCATTCAGACATTGCTATATGCAATGAATAAAAAGATTCTACACTCCTGCAATACATGGAATCTAGCAAAAATTTACTGTTATATTCAGCAATGGATTCAAATTCTTTGGCTTAGAGAGCAACATTAAAAGCAATAAAACCAACATTATGTACTTATGGGGCAATATAATCAGACTTTAAGCTCATATAATACAGTAAAATCAAACTTTATCATTTTTATAAAGGAGTATAAGTTGACTTTATGTCCTTATGAGGTGATATAATCAGACTATGCTCTATTAAAGTAATATAATTTGACTTTATGTCCTCATAAGGAAATATAATCAGACTTTATGCTCTAATATGACAATGTAGTGAGACTTTATGCTTTTATAAAGTATTGTTCTTATCAAGCAATGAAATCAGCCTTTACACCTTTATAATAACATAAAGTTGGATTCTATACACTGTAAACGTTTTATAAAATCTTAAAAAAATATGATATGATTTAATAACCTTACTGCTTCAGACTAAGCTTTTTTAAAGACTCAATTGACCTCATACACAAATATGAAAACGGAAAGGATGTGAAAATCTGTGCCATAATAATTCAATAGAGTAATAGTCTATGTAGTCTATAATAGCCAATAGTAACACAGTTTAATATATAATAAAACAAACAAAAAACGTAAGATAAACAAGTCTCTAGTTCCATATAAGGTATATAAGTGAAGATGTGATGTCTATGAATTCAACCTGCAGTTAGCAGCATTTTCCAAGCAATTCAATCTGGTTGTGGCAGACATGATGCTGAAGAGATGGCAATTATGAGCACAGCTGAAAACAATGAATCCTGCTCCCTCGATGGTACCTGAGCTGCTCTCTTTGCCTTCATTTGTCTCCATGAACTGCTTGTTGGAGTATTTATTCTTCACTGTAAGAATAATGTGATTTGTAACTTCCTTTAGTTGGGGATTTCTGTAAACATTTCTATGAACTTTTAAATATTTTTATATCTATTACTCATACATATTGGAACACCTGCTCATTCATTATTTATTCTGAAATCAAGGGTATAAAAAGAGTTTATCCTGTGTTTTTGGAGTAACTATTTCTACTGCCCAGGCAAGACTTTCTAGTAGATTCTGGAAAACTACTGTGAGGGTTTGATTGCATATAGCCAGCTACAACAGGTTATCAGCAGTTCCTGCAGGATGTTGCCAGTTACACCGAATTATGGCAGGCTATAAACGTTTACACCAAGTTATAGCCAGTTACAGCAGGTTATAGACAGTTGCAGCATGTCTTTCCCAGTTACAGCATGTTATAAAGTTACAATAGGTTATAACCATTTGCACCAGGTTATAAACAGTTACAGCAGATTATAGACAGTAACAGTATGTGATAAGTAGTTACACTAGATTTTAAGCAGTTACTGCAGGTGAGAGCCATTTACACCAGGTTCCAGCCAGTTATCTGGCTGTCCATGAGTTTTTGGGTGATACAGTGTGTGTGTGTGTGTGTGTGTGTGTGTGTGTGTGTGTGTGTGTGTGTGTGTGTGTGTGTGTGTGGGTGTGTGTGTGTGTGTGTGTGTTACTCTGTGTGATTGATAATCTGGTACTGATGATGTCTGGCACTTAAATATGCAATTACAGTGTGATTAAACAAGGCTTTCTCGTGTGAAAATGGACTAGCGATGCAGGAAAGCTGAGAGAAACACTGTTAGCATGATACTGAGCGTAGCAGGGAGGTAATGAGGACACACAGGCACAGGCATGATGTACTCCACATGGGGTTTATTCACTCTGTAAGGAACTGGGGTCTCTCTCTCTCTCTCTCTCTCTCTCTCTCTCTCTCTCTCTCTCTCTTTCTCTCTTTCTCTCTCTCTCTCTCTCACACACACACACACACACATTACACATTGCTGCATCAGCTTTTATAGCTTTTATACACTATACACACTTTAGCCAACACACACACACACACACACACACACACACACACACACACACACACAATCTCACATAATAATAAACTGTGATCTATGCCAGAGCTCAGATCACACACTTATATGCCCCACTAGTCTTCTACATAGGAGTTTGTAGCTAATGCCCTACATATTCTACATATTGGCTATTCTCCCTTCTTGAGTAATGAGGTCATTCCCTTCACCTATGCTTATTCTTATGTACTCTAAACCCTAAAGCTAACCCTTATTCTAAACGTAATTCTAATCATAGTAAATTGTGATATCCTTTCTCTATTAAGATCAATCTATTTACTTTTTTTGCAAGAATCAAAAATGTTATCTCCACATGAAATTTTTAACAGTGTTTATGAAAAAAGTACTGATTGCTTTTCTTATTTATTTGCACCCAACAGCATTCAGTATCATTTGCATCATATCATAATCTTTTTATACACCATAATTGAAAGCACTTACTCCAAAATTAACAGCAGGATGTACACAATGGATTATGGTTATATATATATATATATATATATATATATATATATATACATATATATATATATATATGAACTGTGTTTGTCTGCCCTCCTAACTGTCAATTGGAAAGTAAATAAATAAGCAAATAAAACACTTGCACAGTTGCAGGGTCGTACTAGTGCTATTTGCAGTTATCTGTATTGGCTAACCTGCCTTGACTGTCATTAGACTGGGATTAGGGTTCTCCCAGGCTGCTGGACTGTTGCTCCTATGTGGGTCTGGGTGAGTAGTTGCTGAAAAGTCTCTGCAGTGAGAAACCCATTAGTGATTTCACTAACTATAGTCTAACTCATTTTCCCATATGTATAACTGACATTTAGCCAGATAGCCTTGGGATGCTGTTCCAGGAAGGACCTGTATTTTGTAGACTGCTAATATAAACTAACTATATAAACAAAATGTTAAGATATGCAGGATAGGAATGGATAGAACTTTATTGATCCCTTGGGAGGGTTCCCTCAGGGAAATTAAGTATATTAAGTAACTTATGTATTTAAGTTTGCAGTATTACAGGTTATTTCATTTTAATGGCCAATTCTTGAATTGTGGGTAAATTTCAAGTATACAATGTTATGAGCCATTATCAAATCTGTAATCATTATACATTAAACCATTTAAACAATTAACAGAGTTGACATTATAACATTTTTCATCATTTTATTTTGCGTACATCAATGTGCTAACCTCAAACGCGATTCCACATGGCACATATAATAACAATTTTTTAACATTTTTTAACATGTTAACATGTTTTTAATATTATTTAAAAAAAATGTATTTAAAACAAATAATTACAAAAATAACATTTTATACAAAATCATGAGATACAAAGAAGCATGACATACCTCATTACCTTATAGATATTTAATGACTGAAATTCCATATTAAACAGACAAAAGATATTATATGCAATTTAATTTACAGTGTGCAATAAAAAAAAGACTTAATTATTTCCTGTTATTTATGTTCATTGTTTTCTGTAAATTGGTTCTAAAATCATTAACTCTTAGAACCTGAGCTTTGAACTTTGCAGGCAGTTAAAGGTCAATTTCTAGACTTCATATCTCAGGATCAGAGTAGCATACAAACATGAGACATGTCATAACAAACTACAGGATTTAGCCATATCTAACCTTGTGTGATGAAGTATCAGCAAATAATTTAGTTTGTAAAACGGCTAAAAATAACTTTTTTCCAACTAAATTAAATCCAAGTTTAAATGACACATCAGTCTTCCAGTGCATGTTTTCTGCTCTGTTCATGTTTACATGCTCAACCTACCTAATGACATCGCTGGCCCAGATATTGGGTTACACAGGAAAATGAGAATGGGAGGGGCTGTTTGCTTTCTTTCTTTGATCACACAGTGTTTAAAATTCAGAACAAAAGTCCTGAAGAGGGATAATATTGACACATGCATAAATAATACAAATAATAAAGGTATTTAGCTTGTTTGTTATTTTATTTGGACCACTGTCAAGTACTTTGAATGCATTATTATAAATATCCATGTCAATTTAATCATTACAAATAATACAACAAACTCCTTCCATTTTCAGCTTAAAAAGACTCTAGATGATTCATTTCCAACAGAATTTCTGAAAAATAAAATATTTTTGTAGTCCTTATAAGAAAAAAGAACTACACAAAAAATGTAGGCACAAGTAAAATTTTGATGAATGGTCAAATGCATACATACAAATATTATCTTCATTTTTAGTAGCCCTGGATCTTGTGATACCATGTGTGTTGGTCTCTTGCTGAATAAAATGTTTCTAGAGGTTATGATTTCAATTCATGTCATTGTTTGTGCATTAAAAAATAATAATAATTTGGTGTTCGTACTGAGCCATGATTCTGTTAATGGGAGACAAACAAAGTGGCTTGACCTGATGAGGTCTGGGCTAATGTATTGCCAGGAAAGGTAGCTTAGCTGACAGAACTATAGTCTATAGTCTAGTTACAAAACTATAGTCTTCATGCTACAATATAAACAAATAACTCTCTCTACTTTTTATTCCATCAAACTCAGTGTTATTACCTTTGCAATGTGCATGCATGAATGTAGGGGGCACAACTTCTGAAGGAGCACTGGAGAGAGATGTGTTCGTGTTGCAGTTTAATTTAAAAATCATGTTGTTTGACAAATGTTTTCAAGATATATTACAATTCTGGAAAACATCTATAATTATTGATAACTATTATAATTACCATTATTATTCACATTATTCATTATTTTTGTGGGTGGGGGAGGGGGGACATAAAAGGTTTATCTGGAAAATGTTCCTCCAATTCTTGAACTAACCATATGTTGCCATAATAACAGTCCAGACATCTAGCTTCATTTGAGGAGGTACTCTCATAAAAATTCAGGTTTCTAATGTAATATGTGCATCTTCTGCCTCTCTCTCAGACTTCATAACTGCTGTCCTTTTCTTTCACTTGGTAATGCTAATGCAGCTTGAGAGAAACAGAAGCACATGTATAATGCATGGCTAACACTCAGGCCTACACTGCACTGGACTAAGTTATCTGGCTGGTCCCTTTGCTATGGAGTCCCATGTGCTTTCTCTCTCACAACGTCTCTCTCCTTGACCTTCCAGAATGCTAATTTGATGTTTTATTCATGTTTTTCCTGAGATGATGAAATAGTTAAGCTGTCTGGCTGTAAATTAGCTTTTCCAGTGCAGCTCTGGTGTAGGTGGACGCTGCTTGTTTATGAGACGCGCAGTGAATTTAGCAAGGTGGTTTTTAACCATGGTGCTGGTGCTGATTTTCAGAGTAACCCTGCATTTCTCCTCTCGCTCATCTTCATTCAGTTTTCTCAGGGAGGATAAATTGTGCTTGTTTTCCTTTGATCTACACTCATCAAAGGCACAAAGTGCACAGATGGACCACAGGACTACCAGGTTACACTGTCCTCACAGAAAACATGCTGAGGAAGATCACTTACACTGTCCATCATAAGTTTGGGGATGCCTCGATCGTTAAAGGAAGCGATTGCAACTTTCTGCATTAAGTAAAGGATGTCCTTGTGTTTGTACCCCTCAGTACAGTATGAGGAAATACCAACAGTCAGCTATTATGAATCCATCTTTGTGAGCAGTTAAATGTCGTTTTCTAGGCTTCGTATCTCAGGATCAGAGTAACCTACACCTTGTCATTGTGTGATGAACTATCAGTGAGTAATCCAACTCAGAAAACAGCTAAAATACACTCATTTCCAACTGAATCCTAAATCCCAGTTTCAATGCCAAAGGAGCCTTTCAGTGCATGTTTACTGCTCTGTTCATGTATACATGCTCAACCTGTATGCAGACTCCTACTGATCAGTGAGAGGGGACTCATGATATCACTGACCCAGATTTTGTTATAGAAAAAACAAAGAGGAAGGGACCATTTGCTCTCTTTCTTTGCTCACACAGTGTTCAAATTTCAGTCAAATTCATACAAATATTTAAATTATGTTCATTTTTAGATCTCAAATGAAGACACAATTGAGTAGCGTAGGATCTCCTGAAAATAATATCAGGCATCTGTGGCTGTCTCCTATGAATACTTTGTAAATACTTCTTTTTGGGTAAATAAAAGTACATCAAACTACGATAACACCCCACAGAATTGTTCCAGGGTTCTAAAGGTTAAATCACTGTTGCAATAATACGAGCTTCAATCTCTGCATTGGAAACAATCAGCAGATCATTATTTGGACAAATTGAGCTTTTTTACATACCAAGAAATATATTCTGATGGAGATGAAGATAGTTGAAGCTAAATATACCCAAGGCTTTAGAATGCAGCTCCTTTATCAGCATTGGGAAGTAACAGTGCGTTACTCTAGGCGTCAAAAAGCTAAGCTTTGTTGTTTTCTTCTTTTTCACTCCAGGTGTGCTGATCACACTGTGTGGCCAAATTTGTATAAAGATAACGGCTTGTGTGTTATCTTTACACCATATCTTGTAATTGATAGGGGTTATCTTAGCTGATGCATGTAGAAACACGCAGTGGTTTAGTGGTTAAGATTAGTGTGCTCCAACAGGCTGCATGCCAGGTGAGAGATTTCATGGCGGCAAAAAAAAAAAATCTATGTGATCTTACAGCAGAGGAAGGCCCTCCTCCCTAGAGATCATCCCCCCACACCATCCCACTGCGATCAGCCTCAGCATGTTCCCCAAGCCCTGCAGTGCTTCTGCCTGCTGGAAGCCCTTTCAGAGCCACCGAACATAAAGCAGAACAAAGACGATTATGCCCATCCCCGTGTTGTCTCAGAGGAGCAGGGCAGATAAAATGATAAAGCAAATTATTGAATAAAACAACAAATGAATGTTGGTCTGGTGTGGATATGTAGGCAGTAATTCTGCTCTTTGAAATGGTCTAATTGTACAAAATGCCTAATCAATGCTGGTGGGAGAACAAATGCAAACGTAATACATATAGTATGTCCAAATGTTTGTGAACACCATTTTTAATGATGGCAAGCGTGCATTCAGCTAATATAAGCTGCAACCTTGTTAACAAAGATATGCAAATGCATACACATAGCTCTATATGGCCAATAGAATAGGACGTTTTGGAGCAGATAAACATGAAAATGCCAGGTATGGACAAGAGGAGTCTAAGGCCCCCAGGATTGAGCTGTTGAGCATTGGAACTGCATTCTTTGGAATGATGGTACTCCATCCAATACGTTTTCCATTAGAATTTGTTGGTATAATTCAGAATTCATTGTTCAGTCAATGACGGCAAGCTGTTGCAGCTAAAAAACCTCTGAAACATAATACTTTTCATTTAAATAAAAACAATATCTATTTTGGTTTCATTCCTCCATTGAATATTGAATTTTCAAATAAGCCTTCTGCTTTGTTCATGTGATGTTTAGAAAACTGCAGATGTTTAGAAAACCGCAGACAAGCAGCTAATGTGTTTTTGGGAGAAATGGCTTTTTCCCTGCAACCCCTGCATGCTCAGCACTGTTTAGTGCTCTCCTGGTGGTGAACTCATCAACATTAGCATAAGCCAATGTGAGAAAAATCTTTAGTCTTGGTATGATTTTGTTCATTGACCACTACTGGGTAGGGTAATAAAGGTCTCGAATTGTCTTCTGTTTGACACAATGTGTCTGATTTGTTGGTAATCTTATCTTCTGAGGGCCTCAGAAAACTACTTCTTCTTACTATGATGCACTTTCACAAACATGTTAGGTAGATCCCTGTTCATTAAATAAAAAAGGTGCTCATTCACACCTGACTGACATCTCATTGACTGAAAGCACCTGGCTCCAATTTCACCTTCAAATACTGCTAATCCTAGAGGTTCCCATACTTTTGCCACTAACAGATATGCAATATTGGATCATTTTCCTCAATAAATAAATTAGCAAGTGTAATATTTTTGTGTCATTTTTTGTTTTGATTCTCCTTATATACTTCTAGGACTTCTGATCAAGTTTTAGGTGAAATATATGCAAAAATATAGAAAAATATAAAGGGATCACAAACATTCAAGCACCACTGTGTATACTGTAATTACATTATACTAGGTAAAGTTATCACATTGCACTACTTGCCATGCCACCTTGGCTTTTCAGAGGAGAGTTTGTAATCTGTGTTTGTGGTTTTGGAGAATGTTGTGCTGATGATACTGAGCAGATGACTGTGCCACACACACACACACACACACACACACACACACACACACACACACACACACACACACACACACACACACACACACACACACAGGAAAAGGTGTTGGAAGGGCAGGTCTGCTGTGTTTGTGGGAGTAAGGTGTGAGTGTGTGTGTGGGTTTGACCTCACGCCTTTCCGTCTGTCCAGAGAAACAGTGATGATCATGAGCCCATATGTTCAGCTAATCATCAATCCGCCCATAGCGGCACACGCTACATAGGCTTTACACGCCCACTGGCATCTTCTTTATACGGCTGCAGAAATGCGGCTGGTGGAAAGAGAGCAGCTATACCTTTAATTGATTTTAAGAGCATTCAATAAAGTATAGTTCTCCAGAGGCTATTTTTAAATTTGCTGTTAAACATATCTACCGTCAGGTCAGCTTTTTTGTTTTAACTCTTAGAACCCGAGATCCACACATTGCGGGCATTTACATGCCATTTTCTAGGCTTCATATCTCGGGATCAGAGTAACATACAGATGATAAAGATATCATAAAAACATGACTTACCCTATCTAACCATGATAGTGGCTTTGATGCCCTATCAACAAGTAATCCAGTTTGGAAGACTAAAATAATTTCCAACTGAATTAAGTTTAAATGCCAAATGAGATTCCAGTGTGTGTTTACTGCTCTCTCCACATGTACTGTACATGCTTAACCCTAAGTAAGATTCTGATTGATCAGTTAGAAGGGGTGGGGATAATGACGTAACTGACCCAGATATTGGATTGTAGAGGAATATTATAAGAAATGGGATGTTTGTTGTTGTTGTTTTTTGACATTTCAAAATGAAATACTGATGTGTAAATAAATAATAAAAATAATAATAAAAAAAACATTATTTGTTTTACCACTGTCAAGAACTTATTATAAATATCCTTGTCAAACTAATCATCCCAAATAACATCATAAATATTGCATCTTCAGGATTTGAACTTATGATCCTGTTTTTTAACAAGCAGGCATGCAACACAGTTGAGCCGATCTAGAGGTATGAAGCCATGCACCTTTCTGTGTCCAGAAAAAGTAAGGAAACTAAAATAAATAAAGAAAAATAAATGTACTCTTTAATTTTTAATGTTACTATTTATTATTTACCATTTTCCTATTATGTAGTGCACTTTCAGTCTAACTGCTGCTCATCACGATTAAGGAGGTCCTAAGTGAACATCAGAGCCCTTGCCCTTCAATTTATGAAATCCAAGCAAGGGCTCTGATGTTCATTGCCAAACATTTCTACCTGTAGGTGGAAATAAATGGTAAACAACTGGAAGCGTAAGAACACAGATATCAATATCTTATACAGTATTTACAGTTTCAGCTGCAGCTCAAATACTGCATCACTTTAAGTTAGTCTGACTTTACAGTGTATACAGTGTAGAAACTTTAATTACAAACCTCAGTTGATTCATTTTGCTGTAAAGATAATATGTTGGCTTTACTCAAAAATTGAATGTTGTTAAAAAGCTAATTTGTGGTCATTTTCATTCAAATTTCATTCAAAAGGTAAACTGTAATATTCTATATTCATTGTATGACTTATAGCTCAAAGCTCAAAACCAGAAATCCAGAATCTCAAGTATTCAAATTTGAATAGATTATTAGTCACAGTATCAACTTTAAAACAAAAAACGCTTGAAATATATCACTTTAAATGAATATAATAATATATAGTAATGAATATAAAATATTTTTATTAATATTTGAATTAAATTAAAGCCTTTTAAACAGTATTCATTTTTTAGATGCACTATTCTCATGAAAATCCTAAATTATTCAAATACTTAATTTAGACTTAATTAAGATGCATTAGTACAAGGAAAGTATGAAAAGAAGAAAAGTGATTTTCCAGTTCTGTGTAGACTGTGAAACTTTAGATGAAATAATTTCTTGTAATGTCCTCAGCTGTTTTCAGGTCAGTAATTTGCAGCTCTGGGACATATTGTGTTTATTTTTCCCATTTAACAGACATAGCAAGTGTTTTTGTTTTGACCAAAGCAGATGCCAGACACTAGTGGCGAATTTGGCACCACAAATATCTGGACAGAGAGGGCCAGGAAGGGGCTAATGTCCAAAACCACACAGCCAAATGTTCACAAACACACAGACTGCCACAGATGGAGGAACTCCAGTGCACTCTCTCTCTCCAAGACATTATCAGCAGATCCTTTACGTGTTGTACGTGAGGTGGGGCCTTCAGGAGCATCAATAAATCTACAGTGTACATGACCCTGTTGCCAGTTTATTTCTGCTTGGAGCACTTTTGATCACTGCACACTGGGTTCCCACAAGACCAACTTAACATTCTGGAGATGATCTGATCCAGTACTCTAGCCATTGCAGTTTAGTTCTTGTCAGTGTCTCAGTTTCCTAGATTTTCAATTGCTAACTAATATATGCACATTATATCCCTTTATAGGTGCCACTGGGATGAGAATCAATGTTATTCCATTCAGTGTTCAATGTTTTTAATGTTATGACTACTTGGTGTATATGACATATGAGGCATATTGTTATTACACATCAATTCTTTGCACTCTTTCTTCTGTATTTTTACAGGAGGCTGGAGGGGGTTGTGTTTAACTGCAGCTGTGATATCCGCTGGATCCAGCTGTGGCAGCAGAAGGGTGAGGCTGGACTCCATAACCAGCAGCTGTTCTGCAACAATGGCTATAGCAAAGTCCCCCTGCAGCTCATGAACATCTCACAATGTGGTATTTATTATTTTTATTTCTTAAATATTAAGATTTATAGATTTTATTATGAGTACACCTTATTTTTTAATGAAATATTTACATTCAAAATGTTTCATAATCCATAGCTAGGCCTAATCCCTCTCTGGGAAACCAGCCCATAATGTCTACAGTCTTGGATGATTTATCTTATGTATGAAATGTTTACAAATGACTGTGTTTTATTGTATGTTTGCATAACATTTATTATATGCATAAATTGTTACATTGTTACATGCAGGACATGCAGCGTCCATTTAATTTTGTGTCAACAGAATAAATATAAAGAAGAATAATAATATGCCCTAATAATAATGAGTATGCAGTGGATTTTCATCTGAGAGATATTTTTATAAGAATGATTTGTCATTATTGAACTTTATTTAAAGTCCATAGTCAGCAGCAAGCTTATTTGAAAACATCCCCGTTCATTAGTTACTGTTAATCACAACACTCACCAACCTGAAACTAAGCACAAATATTTTGAAAGATGCAAACAGACAGTAAATGGACGGCTGCCAATAGCACATGTAAATATACTGTTAATCCAACAGTAATTTATACATGCAGCAGTGGAGGCTGTATGTGTTCAGTGAGTGATTAGGCAGCACTTTCATTTATTTTATTTTTTCTTATTATTTCATAACATCTTATGCATTTCTTTGTTTATGTTTTCACATTTATTTTAATTTGTTTAATTATTCATTTGACATGGTTTACAAATTTCTGAGGATATATTTATTTATTGTTTTTTTGTTTTTTTTAATTGGCGCAATCTGCCATAAGCAGAGAGACACTAAATTGCTAAGATTTAGCAATTAGAATTAATTGTACTAATTACATGTTCAGTAAACAGATTTATCTTATTGTTCTCACAGATTTACCAGAGATCAGCGTGACTCATGGTAATCTGACGGTTAATGAGGGGGACAGGATTACCATCATTTGCAATGGTTCGGGAGTGCCTATGCCAGATGTGGACTGGAAAGTGTCTGAACTTAAATCCATCAACACACATCAGGTACATCATGTTTCTCAAGAAGTGGCCAGTAAGGAAGCACAAGGTTGGGGTTTCTACTAAAGTGGCCAGTAAGGAATGACAAGTTGGGGTTTCTAATAAAGTGGCCAGTGAGTGAAAGCATAAGGCGGGGGTTTCTAAGAAACTGACCACTGAGTGGAAGCACGAGGAAGGGGTTTCTAATTCAGTGACTAGTAAGGAAGCCCAAGGTAGAGTTTTCTACTGAAGTTGCCACTGTGTATATAATTCTAATATTTTGTTGTTTTTTTAGGCTGTTCAGCATTACCCAAATGTCCACTCTGTCAACCTAACTCTGTTCAACATCAGTCGGGATGACAATTTATTTGTGCTGACCTGCATTGCGGAGAACATTGTAGGAATGACTAATGCATCTGTCCAGCTGTCTGTTCAGTGTAAGTGATTTTTTTGTTTGCTTATGTTGCCCCAGCTTCAATTCATCATGTTTAAAAAGCCCATTTTCTGTGGCTAATAAGAGAATTCAACTGAAATGATGTGCATGCATGGCTTACCAATAAAGACAATGAGAAGATTTTTTTCAACAAAACTAGGAAATTAAAGTATTTCTCAGATTTCAGAATTTCCAAAGGTAATATGTCTTGCAAATGAGTGGAAACTCACAGCTACATGCTACTTACCCATTAGTTTCATAAGAGACACTGAATACTCTCTTTAAATGTAGGTATTATGATATGCACTTAGGTGGAGCTACAGTCTCTCATTAAGGTGTATATTAATAACACTAAATGTAGGTATTGTGAGATAGAGTTCCAGAGCTACAGTTCCTCTAAATGTTCAATTGTGCCCTTTTAAATAAATTGTTTAATTGTGTATTTCTCAGTGTGGTGACAGAGAAGAACAGTGTTTTTTATACATATATATATATATATATAGTATTCTTTATATGAGTTCCCTTCACAGTTTATGAGAAAAGTAATTTGTGTTTTTTATCGATCTATGTGTATGGGGGGGGGGGAACTGTGTTGTCAAGACTCTGGACAGTCTGTCTGGAGAGATTTAATGCTCAGAAAGTCAAGCATGACCAGAGAGAGAAAGATTACATAGATTTATAAAACACTGCATCGTATAATGTCATGGATAGCTTTTCCCCTCAGTGCATGACTACAGACAGGAGAATGTGGGTCCATTTTGTCACTCCAGCAAACAATCGTTTTATTGTAAGGTTGTCTTTTATTTTAGCCATGTCCAGGTCACTGAAATATTTGTAAATCTACAAGAGAAATCATAATTTTCAAGACTTTTATTGAAAACATTCATGCATACATTTTCAAATCAGTTCAGTTCTGTTCAATTAAGAATGCTTCCACAGTCATGGTCAGAAAAAAAAAATGTTCTTTTGTAGAATGGTTATTGCAGGGAATTATGCAAAGATCCATTTGGACAGCTTTAATTTTAAGACCACTAAGCATTCGTTTTATTTTAAGACCACTACTGCAATCACATCAACTAGAAGAACTCATTACAAACACAAGGAACATGCACTGAGAGAAACCAAGACTCAAAAGTGAATACAAATGAAAAAGAACACACAAGAAACTCCCCAAGATCATGAGAAGGAACCACTGAGAAAAACCTCTTCAGAATAACCCCTAAAATCAACTGAAAAAAACAGAAAAATCTAACGTCACCGCAGTAGAAGATACTCTTGGAAACATAACACAAAACTATATGGCATTTAACAAAATATTTAGGAAATACTATTCTAATTTATACACCCCAGACCATACCACAACAATTACCCAAGCTGACCCTTTGTGAGCTGAGTGTCTCCTTCCCCAAATTATCTACTGAGCAGGCACAACATCTGGATATGCCACTCTCCATAAATGAACTGGAAAAAGCACTACAACTTATGTCTAATAATAAGTCCCCAGGTTTAGATGGTTTCCTTGCAGAATTTTATAAACACTCTTGGCCCCTAATTTGTCCCCTACTGTTTAATATGACTTCCGAAACCCTCCATAATTCCAAAATCCCCCATCACATGAGTACAGCTTTAATTACACTCTTTCTCAAACCTAATAAAAACTCCACACAATGTTCTAGCTACCATCCTATATCTTTAATAAATACAGATGTCAAAATCATAAGCAAAGCCCTAGCACTAAGATTAGAATCTGTAATCCAATCTCTCATACACCCAGACAAGACTGGCTACATTAAAGGCAGACACTCCTTAGAAAACATGAGAAGATTATTTAACATAATAGAATTATACACACAAAACATGCACTAAGACCCAACACCCAGCCATAGCACTAACTTTAGATGCAAAAATGGCATTTGAAAGGGTATGGTGACCTGTTCTCTTTACCTCCCTTAACCGTTCTGGTTTCAGCTCCCATTTCATCAGCTGGATTAAAATTTTATACAACTCACCATCAGCATCTGTAATCACTAATGGATGAATATCCAAATCTTTCACTCTAAACAGAGGTTCCAGAAAAGGATGCCCATTATCACCACTTCTTTTTACACTTTTTATTGAACCACTTGTTTCATCCATTCGACAGAATAATAACATCAGATGTATTCAAATGAACTCACATTGCCACAAAATCAGCTTATATGCAGATGATATTTTACTATATCTAACAGCTCCCTCCACCTCCCTTCCATCAGTCTATAGTCTCATCAATAGTTTTGGTAATGTTTCTGGCTACTTCATAAATTGGACCAAATCTGAGATATATCTTACATATATTGACTGGGATGCTGAGGCTGGGGTCTTACCCTACAAACATTCCGCTCAATCCATCAAATACCTCGGAATCCATCATCCAAACCAAAAGACTTGCTCAAACTGAATTTTACACTACTACTACAAAGCATCAAATGGAACAATGGAACAAACTTCCATTATCTTTAATTGGCCGTATTGCATCTGAAAAAATGAACATCCTCCCTCTCTTTGCCATGACACCCTCTACCCCAACCCTGGGCTGATTTTCCTCTCTTAACTCAACAGTAAATTCATTCTATTGGAAAGGTAAAAAACCCAGATCTAATTAACTACCCTTCAAAAACTGAAACACTATGGCGGACTAGATGCCCCAATTTTTTTTTATCATTTTCTTGCCCATCAGTTACACTATATTCATCATTGAATTCAAACTCTGCATGCCTAGATATAGAAAAAAAAACATCTGCAAAGACATGACCAACCAAGACATAATCTTTATAGATAAATCAATTAGAACCCATGAATGCGTCAAATATAATACAACAAATACTACTCCTAAATACTAAATACTACTACATCAGGTGGGAAGCAAATGAAATCCTCAACCTGCAACTCACCCCATGTAAATCCACCCCTATATGGCACAACCCCTTGTTCAAAATGAATAATAAACCTATCATATTTACAACATGGAAAAGGAGAGGAATAAACAGCCTATGGGACCTCTTCGGTGATGGCTCCCTCATGACCTTTGACCTTCTGAAACAGACATTCAACCACCCAACTGCCAATTTCAGTACCTGCAACTTAAAGAGATTATTTAAAAAAAAATTATATTAACAATTTCCATGAACCGATCTTGCCTTTTCTATTGAAAATAAATTCACTCAAACTCGAGAAAAATACTCTCCCAAATTTCTAAACTTTTCTTACCTCATGACAGCACCATTGAGAACCTTGAAACCCAAGCTGAAAATAACTGGCAAACAATTTGTAACAACCCATTCACAATGTCACCCAATTCTAACATACAGTTAATTCAATACAAAATATTACATAGAACACATATCACTACCCATAAAATGCACCTAATGGGCCTCACCAACTTCGACACCTGTACACAATGTCCAAGAACAATAGACAACCACTATCATGCATTATGGAACTGCCCTGTCAGGCCGTTTTGGTTGGACTGAAAAAATTCTTGAAAGCTTGACGGGAAACATGAGAGAGACCAAAACTCAAACAGAAGAACTCATTAAGAGCCTGAGGAAGAACCAAAAGGAAATAAGGAACCAAGATTCAACAGGAGAAACTCCCTTAGAGCATTTGCTGATACTGATTACTGCAATCCATCGATTTGAGGGGAAATCACTGCAGCCTGCAGTCAGCTCATGATTTTTATGAACATGCTAATGTAAGAAATGATTAAGGGTTATTCTACACACAGCAGCAATCAATGGGCTGAAATCAAACCCCGGTGGCTTTTAAAGCCCAGTGTGCTGCTCGGTATGAAACAGGCAATCAGACGTGTCTTTATTAGACCACAGTGTTTCCATCGGCTGGATACAATTACAGGGTAATGCGAGGCAGCTCTGCGGAGGCTGTATTTACATTACTGGGAATGGTGTTGCCCAACACTGATGTAACATAATTCTCTCCAAACACAGTGACTATTGACTGGGAGAGATTTGCTGAGAGTTGCAAATACTGAAGAAAAGATGGGTCAGAGAATGAATCCGTCTCTGTCTGTCTCTCTCAGTTTTGGCCTGTTTTTTTTCTTCTTCTCTATTTATCTATGAAGGGGCTATTAAGGTTTCAGCCTGATTTATGAATCACATTCAGCGTGACCCTGTTACTGCACACAAGTGAATTTCCTAAATCCCACACACCCCAACTCCTGGACCTCACTAAGGTTGCACAAAGGCGTCTTTGGGGATTATACTATATGTGTGTGTGGGAAAAAGTGAGCATTTAGCACATTTCCCCTTGACCTGCCTGTGGGTTGCCTTTCTCAGTATTCACAGGCTTCAACAAGGGACTGGAACAATGGTCTAGTCTAGTCTGAAGCAGTGGATATACTGCAACTACCACAATTCACAAGACTAGCATAGCTACCACAAACACCCTGCCCAGCAAAAACCCATTTTGTTTAGCGTCATTCTACAGAATATACATTGCTTGGATGGCAAAATATCTTCAAAATATATCATTTGGTAATGTTTAAACTTGACTATACTATAACATATTGGCTGCATGAATAGACACATAGGTCAGCTTAAAGTTATTATTATTATTATTATTATTATTATTATTATTATTATTATTATTATTATTATTATTATTATTATTAATTGACCTTACTCCTTTGGCAAATTTAAAGACTTTTCTAAAATCGTATGTCTGTGCAATGCTTTGACTTTTCTTCTGAATGGATATCTGAAGAGAGCAGCGGCAGATCTTGTCTCTGATGGATGTTTTATGTGGCTGAGGTGTGACACATTTACAGCGGCGTAATTGCGGACAGTGAGCTGCTGACACATGATGAGCAGATGGGAGTTAAATGGTTCACTCGTTTATGGATGGCAGTTATTTGTGCTTCTGATCTTCTCGTCGTACGTGCACTCACCCAAGCCAATGCACATTTATGTCAGATATAGGTCAGCTGGTCATCCACCAGTCTTCACAGCTGCAGATGAGGTCAGCCAAGCACTGAAGGTAACTGTTCATCCAGTGTAATGTTCATCCGTCCAGCCAGTGAAGGATCCATTCAGTCCAGGTGTTTGACAAAAGCTTGGGATTTTGTAGAGGCATGTAAAGAGATATAGAGGTATGGAGCATCTGTAGATGGTTATGGAAATGTTGTAGAACCTCTACAACACCTCTAAAAAAGATACCTGTGCTTAACTTGACATCATGTCATGACCTTAAAACAAACAACCATATTAAATCATCTCAAAGAAAAAAGATATAAATATGAATATACTCATAGAAGACTTTTAAAGCAAATTAATATCTAAATCATCTAGCAAAACCCTACAGCATCCATCTAACCACCTAGCAACACTCTTAGAGTGTTCAACCTTCCACCTTCAATACCACAGCAACTACAAAGCAACACAAAAGCCATGCATGCCATAGCAACCACCTTGTAACACCGTACAAACCACCTTTGATAGCAAAGGAACCACCTAGTGACCCCATATCAACCACCTCGTAACCACTTAGCAACTACCTAGCCACTACAAAGCAGCAGCATCTCAGCCACATGGGATGTAAGCAACCACCTAGAAAACAGTTTCACCCTAGTGACCACTTTAAAACAGCCTATCAGCTACCTGGAAATAAGAATCACTTAAGCATTACAACCATTCTCTATTTTACTTAAGAAACACACTTTGCTTTTTCTGGACATTCAGGAATTATTCAGCTATTACTTCTATTCATATGCATTATTTCTTTCCATTTGTATCCCCTCTGCAGTCCCTCCCACCATTGTGCGGTTTGAGGAACCCGAGCAACGGCACGATATATGTATGATGTTTATAGTGCGAGGAAACCCCCTCCCCACCCTGCGCTGGATCTACAAAAATGGCGAGCTGACCCAGACTCAGTTTGTGCGCAAGGACATGGAGGTTTATCGGGACTATTTGGAGGGCTGCCTTTTGTTTCAGAACCCAACTCACCATAATAATGGAAACTATACACTGGAGGCCCGGAATGCTCTGGGTGTGGCCAGCAAGACCGTGTATGCCTATTTCTTGGATATGCCATTTGAAGGTGAGTTCTTCGATAAATAGAGAAGGCTTCCATGACACACATGTCTAACTACAAGAACTTTCCTATCTAGCCATGGCAGTCATTGTGTGATGAATTATCTCACTTGAAAACAGATAGAATTCACTTGTTTCCAGTTGAATTAAATCAGTTTAAATGCCAAAATAACCTTCCAGTACATGTTTACTGCTCTGTCCACAAGTACATGCTCAATCTGCCTAGACAATCTATAGCAGGCAGTCAGAGTAGAGATCATTTCAAGTCTTAAAGTGTCGGCTTAATTGACATTTAGTAGATTTATTGTTGATATAGTGCATAAAGTACACTTAATATGTTAGTTCCATTAAACAAAATCTAACCTAGCCTTACCCAATATCTCATTTTAACCCTCATCCCAGCCTTAATATAAAACTTAACCCTTACTCTGGTCCTAAACTCACAACCTAATTCTAACCCTCATCATAGCCTAAGCCTAACCCTAACCTTAATATCACCCAAAACCTAATCCTGAAACTCATCCTGGTATTAATCCTAATCCTAATCTCTTGATAAGATACTGAATGTATTCAGATGCTATACTTTTGCTGCACAATTATTATGTTGTTAATTTCATCTAAAAGGACCAAAGTGTCATCATATGCCCCAAATGATTATTTAAATTCAGCTTTCATGTGATAAGGCTTATTAGCCTTAATCAGAGAGTCAGACTCATTACCACTAAATGCCACTGACTTTAATAAAAAACGCCATTTAAACCAGTACCTCACAAGCTGCCACAAAACATTATGATGCTGTACATGCTGTACATCTAAATAAATTAGTTGAATTTCAGAATCTGGTAACATCATGTGAAGAGTTTAGCCATCTTTAGACTGTGAAGAACACCAGAGCTGAGGTGCATAAGAATAGCTTCTTCAACACTAAAGGTGAGAGTGTGAGATTTTTATGGATAAATATAGATGCAGACTCACACTGTGAAAGAACATGCTGGTGGAGGTGATGGTGTAGTTGGGGTAGGAGCCCATGATGAACTTTATGGGCTGAAAAAGTCACATCAGGAGGTGATGCTGTAGTTGGGGTAGCAGCACATGATGAACTTTATGGGCTGGAAAGTCACATTACACTTCTCACCAGCACTGTTTACAGTATTTTGCTATTCTCTAGGCAGTATATATGGAAGGAGATATATTTTCTGCATGAATGTTATTGTCTTTCAACAATTGCATCATAGTGTTCCTGGACAATGATCAGCATTGTTTTATGGAAAAAAAAATTAAGAAATTGGGGTAGATGAGTGTCCTTTTAGAATGCTTCCATCAAAGTGGGGCCACCCAGGCAGTCTGAAAAAAATCCTGGGGTGGATGTTGACCCACCTCTGCAGTTTACCATTTTCCTCCTCTTTGCGGATGGCCTGAAGCCACAAATCTTTCCTTTTGCTGTCCTTCACTCTTTGGCGCAGTAAAGAAAATTGTAAACTAGGGTTTGTTTTATTGCTGGATGAGCAAAATTCCACAAAGTAGGTTTAAGGCACAGCATAACAATACTATATCCAATTTGGTGACAGCAATATGAATATGTTTTTACCCATAAGGGGGTGTGGGTGTTTGGATGACAGGAAAGTGATGAATGGCTGCTCCCATCTATAGTAGTGTTTTACTGGGCAAATTAACACTTACTACCAATATACTGAGCATTTATTTCATATATGAAATAAGCACACATTTATTTATATGTACAAGTATATGCATTAAAGAATTAAGTGGTACAAACATATTTTGTCATGCAGTTATATCTCAGGCAAATATGTAAATAATTACAGGTGTGGTCTGTTTAGACACTGGGTCTTCCCCTGCTTCCCTAATAAAAGTCTCTCTGTCTCTACTTTTGGGTTGTGTACCTATTGGTGGGAGATTGTTTATTGCTAGACTAGTCTCAGTGCACTCAAAATATTTTTGCACGATTGATAGACTTTGAGAGAGGGGAAATCACTGGACAGAGAGAAGCAGGATAGTTATATTTTATGAATCTAGGCCTTTCTGACCTTAGAAGCAGTGGTATAAACACACAGCAAACAGGAATGGAACCATATCATCTTTAGCGACGGATTCAGGTTCTGTTTGGAATTCAATGTCAGTTGGAGTCCTCCAGTTCTGTCCCCAGCTGCAGGAGTCATAATCAGAGGAGCATGACAATCAGTCACTATATAATTTTACTACTCACTACTATGACTGCTACATAGGATATGAAATCTCTGCATTGGTGATGAGAGTGGCCACTCAATTTATGCACTGCTACCTAATTCATGGATTTATGACCAAAAGTATTAGAGGTTGATAACCCCCCCCCCCCCCCATTTGAAAGTACCAATTTCCTAACCCCATTAGGACTCTTCCCTTATCATATACAATGCTCTTGACATCAGGAGGGTGACAATAAGCACATGCCTCGTCTGATATGTGAGAACTTCTGTTCGAAATGCCACCATTGCATCATTGCTGAGAAGTCAACACACTCTGAGGAAATCATGGCAATTAACAACAATGCCAAGCAGCATCACACTGGGAGTGATGTGGGGAGTGATTGCAATCTAGCCATCCAGTTCCAGAATCTTTACTGATGTGAGAGCAGGCAGTCTGTAAAAATGACTGACATGGCACATTCAGACAGGAGTGAGCACTGAGAACATCCGGTAAAAAAGTAAATTACCCCGTTACCTCTCCATGTAAAACTACTCTAGTACGAATAGGGCTTAAGACAGAAGGCACCATCACGTTACATTGGTTTATTAAAGTAGCAAAAGGATCTGTCAAAAAGGATAAGTGGGCAGTTTCTTACACATCTTTGTACTGTGGTTTATCTTTTAAGCCTGACTATGCGCTTGTATTGATCGACCAGCATCTTTAGCTTGACCGCTTGTCATCACTGCAATAGGCATTTACTCAGAAAGTGCTCTAATTGTATAGCATTGTGTAAAAAGGCTGTTAATGTGATTTCCTGAAATGGAGTGTTATGAGTCTTCTGGGTCCTTATGCACTGAGATGTATTATTGGTAATATCAGAAACTGAGAGGTTCTTTTGTTTCTTCCCAGTAGATTATGTAGAAAATGGTGAGTGCATCTCTTAATTGTTTGATGCATGTTTTTTTTTTGTTTTGTTTTTTGTTATTATTAATGTTAATCTACAATCTTTGCCATTTGTGGCTTGAAGAAATAATGCATGAAGCCATTTATGCATGCAAGGTTTGAGTAAATAGCAGTGGTCTGTAATAGCTTCAGTATAACTCCAGACATGGACTGTGCCCTGTATTTATTAACTAACACACACAATACCCAGATGTTCACCTTTATCAGTACACCTGTTGGACTGATGTTGGTCCATCCTGGCTGATCCATTCTAATTGAACTGCTCTGATTGACCAATTCTTATTAGTCAGTTCTGACATGTTCTTATTGATTGGTCCATTCTTGGTCAATTTTATTGGTCTGTTCTAATTGTCCTATTCAGATTGGTACATATTAATTGTTCTGTTCTGATTGACTGGCACTTTTGTTTATCAGCCTATTCTGATTGGCCCATTCTGACAGGATCATTGGGACTGTAGTGAGAGATTACTGTTACTGTTAGGTTTCAGAATCAAGTTGGATCAAGTGTGTCTTTGTTATAAATATGTAAGCGCATGTGCTCACATCTGTGTGGGTTTGTGAGATTATGTTTGCATGTGTGCGTGAATGGAACCATATTTGTGCGCATGCATGTACAGATGCTGTGATATACACTGGTGGAGCTATGGTCTCTCATTATGATGTATATTCTTAACACTAAATGTAGGTATTGTGGAGCTACAGTCTCTTATTAGAATTCAATGTGGTCAGAACACCTAGTAAACACACTAACAGAGCAGGTTCCGTAGCAGATACAGCCAATATTAGCCTTCTTCTCATACTACTTTCACTGCACATTAGCAGATTTGAAAACCATCTAACTGTTCTGTTACGTTCACAGTGTATCCCTCCATTCATTCTCCAGTGAGCCCGAGTCTGACGCCCACCACCGCACTAACCAACCAGCCAGAAGAGGACCCATTTGGGGTAGGCCTCTTTTATGGAGGATGTTTTGTTTTGTGGATGGTGTGGTGTAGTGAATAACACCACTGCCTTCCTCATAGTACAGTGGTTGTTTGCTGGATGAGCAAGTGTATTGCACTACACGTATAAGAGTATGCTTACAACAATGATTGTGAGAATTCCACCCCCAAGAACTGGATTCCATTCACAATTTTTACTAAAGTTCATACCCAGAGTAAATAGATTTGATTGGATTTCCTGCATTAAAAGTTTGTCAAAACATATATAATTTCTGTTTTACTTCTTAAAACCCACATTTTCTCAACAAAGAGGTATGACTGCAGGGCACTGTGATGGCACTTTTTAACCCCTGGACCATGTATGTAAGTGCATACTTCCATTCTTCACTTTGAGATACTGCTATGAAAATTACCATCAGTAACATAGGCCTTAAAATAGAACCCTGTGGGACTAAACACGATATGCTTAAGTGGTTGCCACATAATTCACAATAGTTTCTGCATTAAGATTAATACCTGAATTTAGATATTGTGTACATATTCAGTTCAACCATAATGTCGTTCACAATAATCAACTTTGCTTTGAAAATGAATGCACTGTAATTTAAAATTTTAATATACAAAACTTGTTTTGAGAAGTAGTTGATAATAATTCAGCCATAATCACTCAAATCACTGAGATGCTCTGTTCCTAATCCTATTACTCCTCTTTCCCATGTCATACACATCCTGCTCTTGTAACACTTAAGTTGGTGGATCATTAACTCTTAGAATCCGAGACCTACACTTTACAGCCAGTTACATACCGTTTTACTATTCTTCTTAACTCTTTAAAGTAACTTAAAAACATGATATATCATGACAAACTAGACATATCCTGTCTCTATCATTATTGTGTGATAAATTATCAGTGATTAATCCATCTCAGAAATTAACTAATTCGCTCATATCCAACTGAATTAGATCCTAGTTTTAATGAAAATGTGGCCTTTAAGTGCATGTTTAATACTCTGTCCATTTATACATGCTCAGCCTGCAAGCTGACCCAGACATTTGGTTAAGAGAAGTTAGGACTTTTTTTTGTTTATACAGTGTTCCAATTTCAGAACAAAAGAGAAGGGATAACACTGATACATAAAAAAATAAAAAATAATAATAAAGGACATTTAGGTTCTTTGTTTATTTTATTTGGAGTACTCCCAAGTATTTTGAACAACATATTCTTATAAATATCATTGTCTAATCATTACAAATAACTCATAACAAAATTCTTGCATTTTCACATCAAAAACATCCTGAGCAATTGATGTCTCAGATGTAACATGCTTTTTAGTGCTTGTAAGCAAAAAAATAACAATAATAATCATCAAGTAAAAAACAAAGTTCAAGTAATTTTAACAATCAAAATCAAATCACAACAAATATTTAAATTCTGTTAATATTTACATCTCAAATGAAGAATTTATGTTGCCTACGCTCTCCCAAAAATAATATTATACATATAATAATATTTGGCATGTGTGACTGTCTTTTTATTTTTTTATTTTTTGTGAATTAAAGTACCTAAAACCTAAAGTTAAAGTTATACTAGCTAAGTCTAGTGATTGGTGGTGGAAAAAGAACAACACAGTCCTTTTTTAGCAGGACATTAAGCACAAAACAGATGAAGGGCAGTTGAAAGTGAGCCATTTAATTTTTCTGTTCCTTTCTTTCTTTGTGTTCCTTTCGTTTTCTTCTTTATCGTGTTGCTCCCTCATGGGTGCTGTGTTTAACAGCTACTTAAAAATGTAATTTAGTTCATGGCTGAGGCCTAATTGGCTGGATGGAGATTATGTCCTTATTTGGAGCTTTTAATAGTGATATGTTCAGTGTCAGGGAGAGAATTATTTGGAGCTCCTAATTACAGAGCGTCTTCTCTCTGAACACTTTACTGCAGGACTCTGCTTTGATTTGACTGGAGTGTTTTTATATGGTGTTGTTAGAGTGATGTTTAGGCAGTGAATCAGGGTGTTGTCTTTCTGTTGGAACTGGAAAGTTGTTTAACCAAGATGCTGTATAACAGATTCCATTTAGTGATTCAGTGACCTCTATCATTTTTCTGTGGGTTCTGATTATTCATCCGAACAAAATACAGCAGAGCATCAGCAGCTGGGCTACAACCTGCACTACTACAGAGGGGTTGAAAGGTCAGACTAGGAGAATGTGTTACTAGCAACTGACCTTGTTATGAATAAAATATGTACAAATAATCATCTAATTCAATTACTTTTACTTATTATTATTTAATATATAATTGTTTGCCACATACAGTACTGATTTGGGTCATTGGTTGAACCCTTTGGATTGTTTGATGAGTTGATGAATCAAGTGAAATGTCCTATCTGGAAAATACTATATATGAGGTAGACCTGTTTAGAGTACTGTACACATATATCATTTATTAACTTTTTTTTTTTACTTAGTGTGTGTGTGTGTGTGTGTGTGTGTGTGTGTGTGTGTTTGCCTGAAGATTTTGTGTGCTGTGATTTTCTGTTGGTTATTTGTTTCATCAAAGCTTCTGCTGCCTTAAGCAGAAAAACAACACCCTGAAATAAAGCTTTGATTTTAACCGCATTCTCATCAATACACATACACACACACACACACACACACACACACACACACACACACACACATACACATAAAAGCAGACACCATGCTGAAGCCAGTCTTTCTCTGAGGCCTCGTCTGTACATTTCTTCAATTGTTTTCCTGTTTTTCCAAACAAAAATCCATCATCCACATCAACAGCGATTCCCAACACTACAGAAACTATAAGACCAACACACCACAAGACCTACCTGGAGATGTTCTGACCCAGGTGTCTAGCCACTATAGATTCTTGACAGATTGGTTCTTGTCAGAAATTCTTACATCCATTTTCCCTGCTCTCAACAAATCAGCTTCAAGGACTGACTATTCACTGGTGGCCTATTACTAATATATACTTCCACTGGAACCCAGTGCCATTGGAACCAGATCATCAGTGTTATTCAGTGACTATTCACCTATTCAGTATTTTTAATTATATGGATTGTATAACTGTCAATGTGAGTCTTAATGGGATAATAGCAAATCCAGCCCAATTAATTCTAATTAGAGCTGAAATAGGACTATTTAAGCCACACAAATGCTAAAATGTTATAACTGGGTTATAACTAGGCCCAGTTATAACTCCCCATTTAATACAACCATGGGGGCTCTGACTTTAGAATGAACATCACATGGATCCTCCCCATTTTCAAATGGACCAAGCAAAACGAGCACAGGGAACCCCTGTCATTAGAATGAATGACAAGGGGATACTATCTACTTTCAAATGAACTAAATGAAATGGGAACCACACATTTGAATAAATAAAATGAATCAATCAGCCCTGTTTAAATGAAAGAATCTCCTTGGTCTAAGCCATCTCAATGATGTCAATGCGCACCCCAAATAAGTGGATTTAGGTGTAGTTAATACAAACTAAGAACCCTCTTTGACCCTCAAGATGCTTAGTTATCAGTGACCTAGAATGGTGAATAGTATAGACGGGACCCATGTGGTGAGAAAAAGTGTTTGTCTGTTTAAATGTTTCTATTCATTGCAGCCTTCCACCTGAACATTGTTGAGGGCTGAAGGGCCCATTATTAAAGTCCATTTACGGGCCATGGCTCCGAATAATAAAAGTTTTCACGCCACTTTTCTGCTCAATCAACCGTGGAGGGAAAGTTCATTTAATCTTGTTTGGCCACGGACCGGAGCATTAAAATATCTTTATAGAAATGGCCCGGAAGTGTGTGAATCAGACTAATCCCCTCACACACTGCTGACTCTGTGTGTGTGTGTGTTTGGCAGTAAGGTACTGCTTGCTGCTCAGAGCCTGTTACTGTTAGCCTTATCGCTCCAGACGTGGACGCTTTTTTCCCTGGCTTTTCTCGGAACTGATGAAGTGCTCAGCCCTTTGCCGATAGAGGAATTTTTCTTGCTTTCTTTTTCTGTAAGTATGTGAAAGTGGGTTTGTTTGCCAGGATTACACTGCAACTCTTTACACACACACCTTTGAAACTGCTGCTGTTCTGGATGCGGATTAAGGCTGACCTTGGACTAAATTACACTGTCAAGTATTTCCCATTAAATTAATTCTTTTCAGTGGAGACCTCAGGCTAGTTGCCTGGACAAATGCCTTGTTGTTTAATTAAATATTTAAAAAAGCTAACAAGTTTGTGCAGAAATCCATCACCTTTTTTACGTTTATATTGTATGCAATGTATTTAAGATGTTTTGAGAAAGTGTTGGCTCCCAGCTACAGTTTTGATTTTATGCACATTTGTAAAACATCTGCCACATACACAGTCATGGTAGAGATGGAATAGTGGTGGAAAACTTTGACAGCTGTTCACTTGCATGAAACAAGAGGAAAAGCGAGATCAATAAAAATATAAATAAAACAAATAATAAAAAAGGGGGTGGTCATAATGTTATGGTTTAATATGACGGCACCATGTTAGTGTGTGTTGCACTGGTACGAATGGATCAGATACAGCAGTGCTGCTGGACTGTTGAAACACAATGTCCATGAGACATCCCTACCTGCTCACAGGACACAGCCTACAGGACGCTGTTGGTGGGATATTTCTGACTGGTGGTCTCAGTCCAGCAGGGAGACTGAGGGGTTTAATCACTACAGCAGGACTGCCATTTCTGCTCCACTAAAACCAGCACAACACATACTGAACAGAACAGACAACTAAGGGTTCGGAGGTAAATGCAGGAGTTGAAGATTTAATAACGAACACAAAGCACAAAACAAACCCAACACACTGGACTGGACTGACTGAAACTGTAAAACAGGACACAGACTCACAAAAGCAGCAACAAACAGAAATAAACAAACACTCACAACATTCACCAACAACATTTGCAGAGGACTGACAAAGACAGGATGGGACAACAGGTCTTAAATACAACACAACATTGGACACACCTGAAACAACTGATTACCAAGGCGCAGGGTCACAAATGAGACACAGATGGGGCAGAACAAGGGAAGAGACAAGGACAAAACAAACACTTAGGAGCACATGGGGAGAAACAACAACTAGAACGAGACAGGAAGACAGAGGTGAACAAGAGTGACACGTTCCAATACTAATACAAACTAAAGATTGATAGAACTTTAGAAAAGTAGGATTTGAATGCAGGTTTATACGCACTTCTTATGCTTATAGTCTGTTAATGTGTGTGTGTGTGTGTGTGTGTGTGTGTGTGTGTGTGTGTGTGTGTGTGTGTGTGTGTGTGTGTGTTTGTAGGTTTCTATTGCAGTGGGCTTGGCTGGATTCGTCTGTGTTCTCCTCCTCGTCATGTTCGTGCTCATTAACAAATATGGCAGACGCTCCAAATTCGGCATGAAAGGTAAGAAACGGTAAACAGCCCCAGCAGGAGGCCCAGCATGTAATTTTATTCCCTGGCTTGAGCATAGCTCAGGTTTCTCACCTGCTTTCTGCAGAAAGGGGGTTTGATTTGTTTCTCACTCTTCATTCATGATTATTTCAGATTTAATTAAAACATTTTGTTCTGATTTATGCAGCTTTTGCCATTGAGTAGAGAGTTAGATTGTAAAACAGCAACCTTTTACTGGTTGAATCAGAAGCATTGTCTTGTTTGTGGTAAAAGGCTGAGGTGATTAGTGTCTGAGATGAAAACTGTTGTCTGTGTTGTCACCTTAAAGACTGTGATACTGTATAATGTTCATATCATCCACGCAGCCATTCGAACAGACTGAAGTTCGCTACAGGAAGCATAGGGGCACTCTTCAATGCTCTGTGATGTTCATATGGTCTACACAGCTATTGTAACACATTGAACTACATTACAGGAAGCATAAGGGACCCTTTACAGTACCTTTTAATATTCATATGATCCACATGGTCATACTGACAGACTGTGATGCACTACAGGATGAATAGCGGGTGATGTGACATCTGTGTTGCCACTCTGTTTACAGAGAAAGGTGTTTGAATGATCACAGTTCTGTTACAGAAGAGATTCTATCATAACTAACAGTCTATTTGATAATATGACAAATATTCTTACTTTTAGCTCTATTCATTTTAGGAAGGTGAGTTTGAAGGCATATTGTCTCTTTCCTTTGCTGATGAAGCTGAGCTCGCTGCAGTATCAGTCCAGCTTTAGATCTCAGAGGGGGATTTGTGCTGCTCAGGCCAAAAACCCTGGCCACTGTCCAGGCCTCGCATTAGCCTGGCCTGCATTTGCCTCCTGAAAGCGCTTAGGGACTATCAGAGTGAATGTGGATTGTGTCACTCAGTCATGGATGCTGAGGCTGGGGGTCCAGGGATGGCTTGGCTTCTCTTCTGCCCCAGCTCTGTCATCGTCCCCTCAAATTCCTCTGGATCCTGGCGGCTTCAGCTGATGAGGGAGCATTTTTTTGTTTGGCTGCTGTTGCACTCAGTCTCTCTCTCTCTCTCTCTCTCTCTCTCTCTCTCTCTCTCTCTCTCTCATTCTGCCAGAATTTTTGTCTTTGCCATTTTCTGCATTTACATACCTCAATGCAACAGTGCAATCACATATTATTGAGGCAAGGACTCCACAAACTTCTAAAGGTGTCTTGTGGTATCTGGCACAGAGGTGTAAGCAGTAGATCCTGTAAGTTGTGAGTTGAGACGTCCATGAGCATCAGTGAGCCTTGGAGGACCATGACCTTGTCGCATCTTGGAGCAGTCTTGATGGCCCCTGACCACTGCATATCAGGAACACTCCACTAAACCTGTCTGAGGTTTTGGAGATGTCCTGACTGTTGAGCCATCACAATTTGCGTCTTGTCAGATTCTTATGCTTAGCTATTTTCCCCTGATTTTAGCACGCTATCATGGAAAATCAATACCTTACAATGTTTGACTTATTCCAATCTAGTTTGAAGCATGTCTTTTGGTCCTATTTCTATTGATTTCTTTACACCGTGTAATGAACAGTTGGCAACTTCATATTAGAAAAAAAAATTAAGTGAAAAATGTGCTTAAATTGAAGCTCTGTGGTCACTGTATTTGGATAGATTGGATAGAATTAAAGTCCATCACTAGCGCATCAACAGCACTACCAGTGCACAGGTCACATATCATGAAAATATATATGTAATAAGGAACACGTAGAAGCAAAAACATAGATATGGATGAAATAGGAGGTTGTATTACAAGGTAATATCTCTAATATGGTTGCTTATATGGTTTCTGACACTGTAGGACACACAATTAAGGACCATAAACAGCATTGTTCCACCTCTTATCCCCAGTGTTAAAGTAAACTTTAGACTTGACTTTAGACAGTAAACATGTCTGGCTGATCCACCGCGTTTAGTGTATGATGGGAAAGAGGTTCTGTTAAATTATTCTAGTAAACATAATACATAAATGTACCTGATGCTCCCAGGAGAAACTTTCCCTGGCACTTTTCCATTGTTTCTCTCTCCATTCCCATGAGATCTTACTTTCCCTTGTGTTTTTTTATAGCTCTGCCAGCCACTTCTTGCCTTCTCTCTTTCTTTCTCTTCTCTTTCTTTAGCTTTCCTCCCCACTCCCTCCCTGCTCCCTTCTTCTGTTTAACAACAGCTTGGGGCCTCACAGTGCTTCTGTTTTTTTATACAAAGTTAATTAAAAGCAGATTAAGTCGATAACACTGGCAGACACAGAATTAGAGGTGGTAGGAAAGGAAGTAGAAGGATATGGGTTTAGATGGAGTCGATGGCTGGATGGAGGTACGTATGTGCTAGCCATACCCAATTTCAGCTGTGCTGTTTACAGAATCTCCACAATCTCCCTGTCCTCCTGCCCCATTGTTCTGCTTTGTGCACTGTGACCTGCCATGCCAGACAATATAACACACACTCACTCACACACACACACACACACACACACACACACACACACACACACACACGTGTGTGTGTGTATACACACATAGGAATGTTTGCATGTGTTGGACAAATGTAGCATCTCTGTCCTGTACTGACTCTTACATCTGTGAGAAATGAAACTTTTGCACTGTTGGAACAGTCACACACTTGCTGATAGATGAAGATAACTGACCTCCTCGCATTAGTATTCCAAATCCATCATGATGTTTTTTTTACATTACTGATTATTCACTGAAGTATTGTTTAGTCCAGCAGTAACATGCCCTGGGCACATCAGCTAAATTCATCCAGACTGCTGAGAACGCTTATTAATCCAGTATGAAATGATGAATCTGAGTGTGTATTGCTGCTTTAAGTGCTGGTCTGTATCTCTCTGCCTCCAACATTGACCCGTGAAACAGAGCTGCAACAGGCAAGTCCAGAAGTTGGTCCTTTTTCATGCCTATGAATGTTTTATTCCTTCTCTTCCAAGTCAAACAGTGACTCTTTCTGTCCAGTAGCTCCGACTGAGCGCTAAAAAAAAATCCTGTTTGTGGTTCTGCTATTGAGACTTTACATTATTCCTTTGGTTTCCATCCAGGCCAATGAATGAGAGTTGTTCAGATGAAGTGAGGCGTGAGTAACTTTAATCTACTCCTGTGGCGGCAGCAGAAAAAGCAAAAGCTAAAGAAAAAGCAATCCTGTGGAGGGACCACAATCCTTTGAAAATCCAAACAACAGCAGAGTGGAACTGTGTACTACAGACAGAATCAAAATCTACACAGTGTTTATTATGGAATATATGATCCCGAATGAAGTTCTGATAACATTAATATCCAGAATGAAGTTCTAATAGCATTAATGCTTAGAATGAAGTTCTGATAACATTAATATCCAGAATGAAGTTCTATTAACATCAATATCCAGAATGAATTTCTAATACCATTACTATTTAGAATGAAGGTCTAATAAAATTAATATCCATCAGTTGGGCATGCAATGATATTAAAGAAGCAGTTTTTGTGTCTCGGCTTTACTAATCTTCTCTCTCAGTTTGGTGTTCCCTGGTGGTATTTAGCACTCCCAGAGCAAAGTCTTTCGTATTGTGGGCCTGCAGGGTGTGTGTGTGTGTGTGTGTGTGTGTGTGTGTGTGTGTGTGTGTGTGTGTGTGTGTGTGTGTGTGTGTGTGGAAAAATAACACCCTATTGACTCTCATTCGGTTGGTTTCTACCTGGAGGTAAACTTTCTCCAAGGACTCAAGGAGATCCCATTATTACCAGTTTAAATGTGACAGAACTGCCCGCACACAAATCGAAAATGGACATTTGCACCATCCCTCTCTCTCTCTCTCTCTCTCTCTCTCTCTCTCTCTATTAAAGAGAGAGAGTGTGTGATGCACAGATGTGATGTGTCAGAGCCTGTATGCAGCCACTGCATCAGTAAATCAGACAGGCTGAGTTACTCCTTTCAGCTTAATTTCTGAGGTTATGGCTCAGGCACTTGCTGCGGGAAATGTTTGCTAGCTAAAGACCCAGCTGAACACCTCCTGGTGAAGTTTCTCACTTTCTCAATTTTCCACAGTCCAAGCAGTCCATATGTGTTGCAAAACCAGCATATTTTTTAACCCATCACGATTCTGATTTCACAACTGTGAGGAATTCATGAATTATGCGTTTAGAAATACACTTGTTCACCAATTAAACCTTTTTAAGCCCCACCCATTTATCATTCATCCCTATAGCCACAACCATTCAGTCTATAATAGTTTAGGCCCATTTCGTCACAATGTACCAGTTAAGCCCCACCCATTAATTTTTTTAACAATTTACCCCCACCCTAATTCAGCATTTACCAGCTAACCCCCACCCATTCAGCTTATGGCTGTTTGTTTCTGCCCATGCTGCCAAAAGCATAAGGGTGACAAAAGAAGGTAAAATAGAAAGTAATATTTTTATTATAAACTCAGAGCTGGGGCTCTCAGTGCCCGTATAAATGGTGCTGATGCAGGGTTATAATTACATTTATTAAATGGTAGTGACACACAGTTTCACTCAAATGTTCTGAGCTGCAGATACTAAAATTATTATTTTTTTTTGTGTAAAAAGGCTGCTCTGGGTATTTGACAGCGTAAGAATGCTTTCTTAATGGATTTCGGCTGAGCTCAAGTCTGTAGCACAAGAATACTTGATCATTTAATGATTTTATGTTTCTCCGTTAGAACCATTGGTCGTGAGCTCTCTCTAAGCTGTTGGAGAACTTCAACCTTTTCTAGACCACTCTGTAAGAATTGCATGAAGGTGGATTGTGATCAGGTTATTTGATTGTTTGTGTTTTGTTTGAATGACAAATGCTGCTCTAGACTCTTCTGAACTTCAGTGCTCGGTATCCTTCCTGTTGGCACCGTCATCCTGTTGACTCATCATCATCTCTGGTAGAGCCACAGTCGGCACCCCGAGCTTCTGCTGCTGCCATACTGCAGCCGATTGATTTACATGTCTTACAGCTCCCAGGAGCAGGAGAAAGAAATGACAGCTTTTTCTTCTTTGATTCTTTCTTTATCCTTTCTCTAAGCAGATGCATCGATTCATTTCCTAAATGATAATTGCAGCCCTCACTACACTTTAACTTTCTGTACTGATAACATTAAAATAACATAACCTAACAAAGCCCAACAGTCATAATTGTTTATTCTGTCAGAAACTCCGACTCTGAAGGCACACATCACTTGAGTTTTTATTCTTCATTTGATTGAACAAAGCAATAATAAGCTACCCAAACTGAGATCTGAATGAGCTTACGCTCACACTGAAACGAGGAAAAACACAATGCATCCATCAAAAACTGCCTCATTCTTTTACACAGCAGTAAAAAACATGGTAGCTCAACTGAAAGTCGCTTGGGTGTGAAATCAGCACTCAAAATTGTTCTGGAGGCACCTCTGCCTCTGAGGCACAAAAAACACAATTAACAATTAAAAATGATCAGTAGACAGAGCCTTAAAATGTGCTCCTCAGAGCTTTTTATGTGGATGCACTGCATGAAGAGCTTGCAATTCAGTTTGATCTTTTGTGATTTGTTGTTTTTGCTTAAGAAAACAAGTTAGCTTCCAAGAGAGCATTTTCTTTGGGTGCTTGTTTGTTAGCAAACTAGCTTTGTAGTGTTGTGCAAGCAAATTGTCAATAATACTAACTTAGAAATTTAACATGAATGACAGCATTCTGCAGTTTGTCTTTCATACAATGCATCTACATAAAAGGAAACACATTTCTAAAGCTCTGCCTACTTTGGTTATTGTTTATTCTCTGAAGCACTTGCAGAGCTGCCTTCAGAACCATTTCAATACTAATTTTGCACATGAGCCAGAAAGTGATGAATGATTCTGCACACTGATTTATTTTACTGTGTGCAGTGTGAACATGTACCGCCCTAACTCTTCTGGAGGCAGATTTACTACATTCAACTGGCCACTAGGGTGCTGGTGGGTAAAGACATTAATCAGCACACTTAAATGGCAAACACACTTATGATAGGAATTCAAGCTGAAACAGAGTTGAGAATCTCTAGTTTTTCATTTGGGACAGTGTGTTTAGGCTTTAGCCATCTTTTTTTTTTTTTTTTTTTAATTTAAATATGACCTAATAATATGAACTTATTACCAGAATATATATATCTGAATATTACCAGAAGGATATAGATCAAAATAAACAGCACTTAGAATGTTGTAATTAATGCATTTCTTATAGTTATTTTCTTTGTGGTTTCCGAAGATCTTCTTGATGACTTCAAGTCAGGAGAACATCCTGTATGCTCTGTATCCAGCCCTGCTGGAGTGTTTTTGGTAATAAGTGTAATATTTCCGGGGTGCCTGCACTGTTTTAGAGTTCAGCAGCTTTCCCTTCAGGCCATCCAGAGATCCATCTGGTGATAGAGAGCTGCAGAAAAGCAGAGGAAGAAGGAGGCTTTTAAAACAATGCAATGAGACAGCAGGACAAATGATTCCATTAACAATCTGTTGCTCGCCATCCTTCGACGATAGATTCTCTGCCAAAAGGGCAAATTGAATAAAATTCTTGTGTTTTTCCCTTTTAGCAAAGAGCCCTTATATCTTAATAAAATCTCTTTCTTTTTCCCAGAAAGCTGAAGGTGAGGCCTAACCTTAAACCCACTGTACAAGGTGTAATGCAGTGTACTATAATGAAATTATATTCAAAACATCCATGTTTTTTGGATGGCAGAGAGTTTTTCATTTGCCAAGATGTGCCTGTAGCATTTTTGTAGCAGACTCAATCAGATACCATCAGAATCAATAACGCATACCACGCTCAGTCCTCTATGAACCATGGACTGTGGTTACAATTAAATGCTTATGTTCAGATGATCTTTTCGGCTAAATGTTGTTTACAAATCCGCGACCCTCAATTAACAAAGCATTGCAATCTGCTTAAGATTTATTAATATGATGGAAACTTTGGAACTTTACATTTGTTCCAAATTTGAGACACAATGTGCATTTAAATTGATGTGCAAAAATGTTTGTTGCTCTGTAATATTTACAAATCATGTATATGCATATTTTGGGGGAAAAAGGAACAACACTGGCCACTATTGGACAGATGAGCTGCTGCAGAATTCAATGGAAAATTTATAGGTACATGTCTGAGGAAATACACTTATGAGCCAAGATTAAAACCACCTGCTTGTGTAGATCAACCTCATCCTGGGAGCTGACTCTGGCACAAAGAGTAACCTTAGCAACAGCAAGTTTTGAAAGTTGTGAGGTGAGATCTTTATGAGCATCAAAAGGCCTTTGGCACCTGTGACCCGGTAATTCACCAATTGTCCTTCCTTGGAGCACTTTGAACAGTACATACCAGGAAAAACAATGCCTATATGATCTAAATATTAACAGAATTTATATAGTTGTATGAATTTCACCATGTTGTGATAAAAAAAATGTTACTTCACACCTACAATGTATGGTGTTTTTGCTTTTAAAGGCTTTATATCTCTGAAATCCTGTTGGACATTGATCATCCTTAGTATTTTTGAGCTGAAAATGCAATAATGCTGATGAAATATTTGTAGTGGATGGGTATTTGGATATATACTTATAATACGTTATTTAAAATACTTGACAGTAGTCCAAATAATAAAAAAAAGTACAAATCAACATGTATTTCCTTTATTAGTTTTGTTATTTATGTGTGTATCAGTATTATCCCTCAGGAAATTTGTTCTGACACGGTGTGAACAAAAAAGGCTCTCTTTTTTGTTCACAAACAACCCATCCCTTCTGATTTTAATTTATAACCCAATATCTGGGGCAATGATGTCATCAGTCTTGCCCCCTCACACTGATCAGTTGAGCATGTAAATGTGGACAGATCAGTAAACATTCCCTGGAAGGCCCCTTTAGAATTTAAACACTTTATGATATGTGTATCGTGTCTGTATGTTACTCTGATCCTGAGATATGAAGCTAGGAATGCAACATTTAACAAGTCTAGTATTACTCATAGTTCTTATCAGACACCCGGTTTAGTAAATCAGTAAATCAGTGCTTAAGGGTGTTAAATCAGGTTAGCTGGTGATGGAATTGAACCAGAAGCTCTACTGCGCAACAAACCATGACAGAAACAAAAGGACTGACCAACACAGGCGGAGACAAAGGGTCTTAAATACAACACAACATTGACCACACCTGGGACATAATAACGAAGGGGCAGGGTTACAAATGACACACAGCTGGGAAAGGGCGGAGCGAGGGGGGAGACAAGGACAAAACAAACACTACCCATATGCTTAGGAGCACATGGGGACAAACAACAACAAGGAAGACAGGTGAACAGGACTGACAAATGACAGACATGACAAATATGTACATGTTAAAATAAGAATTATTATGAAAGGCAGTGGCTAGCATAATAAAAATGAAAGATCTTGTGTAAAGCAGTTCAAAATATTGCACCTCTGAGTTATTGGTTATAAAATCAATATGACGGACCAATCTTGGTCTTCTGCAAATCGCTCCTAAGGATTTTAAGGAATTTTTACAGTCAGTCCCCAAATGGTCCCCAACACTGAGGGGGCCAGGACAGTTTCTGCAGAGCTGTCATTTATCACTGTCTGTTTTAGCGCCTGACCTGAACTGCTGGTGTGTGAGAGTGAACACATGGGTGAATGGAGGAGGGTTCAGCCTGTCAGCTGATGCAGGTGCCGACAGGCTTTTGGCTGGATCTACGCTCAGAATTTTAAAGTTTAAATGCCCAACTAAGACTTCACTTAACTTCTGCTGCCTTATTAGAATTAACAAGTAGCTCATGCACCTTCAAGTTAGACAGTTTCCATTAGTGAACTGAAACTCAAAATATGCTTTTCTGTATTTATAGTATAGGCTATTCTGGCTTTTTCTGGACACTCTTCCAGAAAGTCCAGCTCTATGGAGTGTACACCTTATTGTGGTCATATTGACAGATACTCCAGCCTCTGCCTGGGAACCCTGCAGCTCCTTCAGGTTTATATTTGGTCTCTGTGCTGCCTGTCTGATTAATGCCCTCCTCTCAGACCGGCTGAGAGTTTTGGTGGGTGGCCCTCTCTTGGCAGGTTTGTTGTGGTACCATGTTCTTTCCATATGAATATAATAGATTTGATTGTGATCTGGGGGATCATCAGAGATTTAGATTTTTTTTTTAAATATTGATAACTTAATGAAATTAATGTGTTTTACCTCCTTGTTTCTACACTCACTGTTCTTTTTTATCAGCTTCACTTACTGTACAGGAGCACTTTGTAGTACTATAATTAGGCTGTTGTCCATTTGATTCTCTGCATACCTTGTTAGCCTTCTTTTACCCTGTTCTTTAATTGTCAGGACCCCACAGGACCACCACAGTGCAGGTATTATGTAGGTGGTGGGTCATTCGCGGCATTGCAGTAACACTGGCATAGTAGTGGTATGTGGCACTGCTGTTTCTGATCTACTCATACCAGCACAACACATATTAACACACCATCACCGTGTCAGTGTCACTGCAATGCTGATAATGGTAGTCACTGTGCTGTGACGTGATCTTTTTATTAACAATATGACACTGCATAATACAATAATATGCACACTACTGGTCAAAGGTTTCAGAATCCATATTGAGTGTTCTAAAACTTTTGCCTGGTAGTGTATATTTTTCTCATTTCACTTCACCAGATGCATAGGTAAAAAGCCTTTTTTTCCTTTCGCAAGGCACTCTGGCATTTTTCAAAGAACCTTGTACACAATATTTTGATTTATCCCTGCATGGCTGCCTTTATGGAAAGGTGACAACTACTTTTACAGCCGCTTCCGTTTCACCCCTCACTGCTCCCTAGCAGTTCAACGTGGAGTAGTCCTGACATTTCATACACTGAGAGCCAACTGTGCTCCAACAGATTTATGTGGTATTTGTTTGTATTTAGTTACACCCATAGCCAGCGGAATTGATCTTACGGTGCCAGTAAAAATATAGAAAGAGATTATAGGCCTAATTCTATTCCTGGTCATCTACCATGCTGCAGAGTGTAACTTCAACCCTAATCAAACACATCTAATCTAATAAAAGCTGTCAGGGATATGTGAATGTTAGTGCCAGGTAGAGTATATTGGATCTGAAGTCTCCAGGATGGTAGATCTTCTGGACTGGGACTGGGCATTCTTAGGTTTGATTATCTGGTTTCTAGTACATGTATAATATGAATTGCTTGAAATCAAACCTGGTAATTACCTGGTAAATGATCTGCACTCTGATTGGCTGAAAAAGTTGCAAAATGTTATGGTTAATTTTCTGAAGGAGGAACTTGTTTCTAATGCGAAGCAAATGTTGAAATGGGTTTATTTGCTGGCTGATTGATTTTTGTGAATCTTTTTAGGCAATTTGAACTCACTCCGCCTCTTTTCTTTGTTGTGCTGAAAGCAGATTTGGCTTATTGTTTGTGCCCAGTTTGTTTGCATTTAACGAGGAGTAAAGCATAACATTGTTAGAACACACCTACACTTTTAAACATAATGTTGTTAATGACACCATAGAACAACAATTTTATAACAGTTAAGCCACCATTGTGTCATTAGGTACAACTGGTCCACAATTGTACCACGGTGGCTTCCATTGAAGTCAATTAAGAACCTTTTTTCCTCTCCTGTAAATTTGCCATGTTAGAGATATGAGGTTTCTGTTCCTTTAGCAATGTTTTCTGGGTCCATCGAAGAAAACGTCCCTTTTTGTATTTGCCGTTAAGAGGTCATGTCTGCACATTTGGTATTTCCGTAGTGTTTATCCGCATTGCATTTGGTGTGTAAAGGTCTTGACACTCTCTCCCTCCTGTCGCTCTGTGACTAAGCAGCTGCTTATAGGCCTGACTTCCCCACAGCAATCCTCCTGCATCCTGTCTGCTCCAGTTGCTCTCATCCTAACCCGGCTCAATCCTTCCCTGCTTCGGCAGACGAGCCCTCCCCCACTCATTTCCCCACCTCCCCCAGCATCCACCACCTCCAGTCTGTCACAAGGGCTTTTCTTTGCTTTGCGCAACATTACCTGTGTACCGCCAAAGGGCGATTAGCACACGCCAGTGAAGCAAAGTACATCATTCATGAATGACTGAGTCCTGACCACAGCAGGCCAAAGAGGAGTCAAGTGAAGAGCTGCTTAGAATGCCAGTGCAACACCCTCTCCTGTCCCACTCACACCCAAAGAGAACATCTTCATGTAGCCTACTTGCATGCTGGCACAGTGACCTGTCCTAGTCAAATATTTGCATAAAAGCCTCCCTCATCACGAACAGTCCTAGGCAAGCTCTGCCACAAAATCCTCCTTTCATCCTAATCATACATAAGCAGAACCTCTTGATGGATAGTGTTCACTTACTAGCGTAACAACCTGTCATGCATAAACCTTCCCTCATCCAAGTCGAAAGCCAGCATAATACTACAACTTGTCCAAGTCAATTGCTAAGGTGACACCCTCTCATGTCCTACCTACAGACAAGCATATAATCTTGATGTGTCTATTCACATGCTAACACAACAGCCAGTCTAAATATTAGCATAAAAATCCCACTTATCTTTGTCAAAAGCTAGTATATCGCCAAGACCTGTCCCTGTTGAGGACTAACACAATGTCATCTCCTGTCCTAGTCATATACATGCATAACATCTTAATGTGTCACAATATGGTAGCAATCCAATATGTCCTTGTTCATTATTAGTTTAAAAATCCCCCTTTTTTTGGATTTAACGTTAGCATAATACTAACAAAATGTCAAGAAACAAGGGTTCTTCAAGGGTTTTTCTATATAGAACCAAGAACGGTCAAAGAATCCTTTGCATGATTAAAGTGTTCTTCAGGTTATTGAGTAATGTGCTGTACAGCAGAGTCTCCATCCATCTGTTGACTGTTCATGGTTCTATGTAGAACCATTTTCTTTACTGAAGTATATTGAAGTGTGCTATATACATGGAAGTAACATAGTAATGTTTTCTATATTTCTATTATAATATAGTCTCTATATTATGTATTCTTTATATTTATATAGTGTTTTTCTTTACTAAATTATTATCTCTTCTATTTTATGTACTGTACTGATGCTGCTATTGGAACCTTAATTTCCCTGAGGGAACCCTCCCAAGGGATCAATAAAAGTCTATCCTATCCTATCCTATCCTATCCTATCCTACCTTAATCAAATGCTGTCATATCAAAAGATAATGTTGTAATCAAATGCTTACATGCTAGTGCAGTTCTAGTAATAATATTGTAACAATATATCCAATCTGAAGAACTATTCCACTGTGCAACCCTTTATTAATGCAAATGGTTCTTTGATTGTTCATGGTTTTTTAAGTGTGTAATTTCTTGAGACAGTAACAGTAACAACAATTTGAACACTGTGTGAGCAAAGAAAGGGCAAACTCAGTATCTGGGTCAGTGATGTCAGCAGCCCCACCCCCTCTCACTGATCACTCAGAGTCTGCATGCAGGTTGTCCTTAAGCATTTAAACTGGGATTTAATTCAGTTGAAAACAAGTAAATTTTAACTTTTTTTGGGCTGGATTACTTACTAATACTTCATTATGCAATGTATGAGTTTTAAAATTTAGACAATAGCATGTTACTGCCTGCAAAGTGCAGATCTTGGGTTAAGAGTTAAACATATAAGTGCATATCTTTGAAGATCTCGTTGAAAAGCTTGCATTATTCCTTGAGCTGTTGTAGCCAAATTAATTTGTGCTCAAATTAAGTCTTTAATCTTGAACTATAGATCAGATCTAAATGTTGTATGTTGTCTTAGTGGTCCTGATTAATTCAGTGAACTCAGCAAGGCTTTAACCCACCTGGTAAAATTGCACAGCAGGTACAGGTAGAGCATGGCCAATTGTCTAAACAAGTAAACAAATAAAAGTCAAATGAGCCATATTTTAGTAATATTTAAATATGTCCATCTTTCATCTTTCTTGTATAGACCTAGTTGGGAATTTATGAGGGGGTGGACAGGAGGGTGCACTGTTGTGTACAAAATTGGACATCTTTGCTTGTGCCCACCCAGTACGCCCTTCTTTCATGCCAAAGCTGGCTGTATGCTGGCATGGAGCTCTGTATTAAGCTAAACATTCCCAGTTGTATACTTGTTTATATGGCTGGCGTTAAGGCGCTTATCACAACTTAAAATGCAGGCAAAGGAATGTCGCATTCACAAATAAACCGCTCTCTGCACTTTCACTGATCTGCTGCTGAAATAAGCTTGTAGGGAGGCTTCCAAGGAATTGAACGCGGCATGCTTTTCCATCGCCTGCAGGTTTCTTCTCCATCTGCCATCATCTCATCACTTTAAAACAAAACAGGAGTCCTCCGGACCCTTTTACTTATTTACTGTGCGTGTGTTAAAGATGGATGAGCTCCATCCTGCTGGGGCTGGCTGCTCTCCACTGCCGCTGACCCACAAATAGCACTGCAGCACTGAGTGTCAGGGCCGTAATCACGACAGTGTCCCAGGCTAGCCCTCAATGAAAAGAGGCCAAACAAGGAGACTAACGGGACTCTTTAGGCATGCTGCTTGTTGTGCTACTTCAGGCCAGCAAGGCTTCAGTAAATATAGAGGAAATTCCTGCTCTGTTACTCACAGTATATCATCACACAAACGTTTGATCCCTGCTTGAATCACTGTCGGTGTAGAGTTTGGTGAAATTTATTCCAGGTACTCCAATTTAATCCCACCTCCCAAAAATGTGTGCAGTAGGTGAACTGCCAAATTGTACACTGCGATGGACTGGCGCCCTGTCCAGGGGATATTCCTGCCTTGTGCCCAGTGAGTATTCTTTCAGGATTTTTTATTTTTTATTTTTATAAAGCACTTCTAGAAACAATCCTTGACTGGAAGCAAAGCAATTTTAAAAAGCAGTTAAACACGTGGAACGTATCCATTAGATGAGATGAGAAGTTCCTGTAAACTGGAATTTTTGCCTCTGTGTACACATCAGTACACCTGCAAATTCAGCTACTTCATTCATACTAGGCCTTCGGCACACCCAGATGTGATCGCTCCTTTTTGCTGATCATTAACATTTCCTTTGTTACTGAGTTTCTACACATCAAACGAGACATTCACTGCACTGTACCACCTCTTTTCAATCTGTGAATCCCACCACACTCACCCACATGTGATTATAGCCTGACCATCCATTTTTCCACCTTAAACAGAGTCTGTCTGAGGAGTTTATACTGTTTTCAAACAGTCACTAAATAAGCACATGATAAATGTCTGATTAAAAGTAAAGTACAATGGGCCTCATCATTGATATCTTCTTAAGATTTGTTCTTGAGAAAATTTGTGAATTGCTATACTCTTATAATAATGGATCCCACTGTCTTTGGTGAATGTCAGCTTCTTTGTGAAACATGTTTAAGAAGGGTTTTAAAAAGATGTTCCTTCTCGAAAATGGTTGGTGAACAAGGCCCATTTATATATTTTCTTTGGTGCAGTAAGAAGAAACATCCAATCAAAATAAGCATTCTCAGATGCTCAGAGCGTCCTTCAGTTAAAGAGTGTCCTTCAGTTAAAATTATCTTCAGTAGAAGGATCATCTCAAAATATAGTGAAGTTCTGAATATCTTCTACACCTGTGATGGAGCTTCCTACTCCATCCAGCATCTCTCAGCACAGTAAGTGACTGTTAGATCTTTTCATTTTAGAATTTCAACCCTGCAGCTCTGGAGTGAAGGGAGTCATGTATAGTGTAGTAAAGTGGTCCAAGTGCTTAACCAACACAACATAATCAACTTATTTGAAGTAATTTTTGACAGTGTGTGTTGAAGATGGGTTCTCCTTTTGAGTCTTGGTTCTTCTCAAGGTGTCATCCTCTAGCTCTGAGAGAGTTTATTGTTCTATTATCAGCTCTTGTTTGCTCAATTCCTGCCTTGTGTATAAATAGGTATAAACATATATTAATGTAAAGTTATAAAAATGTGTAAAGTAAGATGCTAAATTTCAGCAGGACCTTCCATCAGTAGGTTCATCCATAGTGTCTCCACCTAAGAGCTTCTTCAGGACTTGCACAGTGAAAAGCCTTTACACTGCTGTGATTTTCAATGCTTGGGACACAATCATAACCTGTGGAGATTATGGGGTATGGCGGTAATGGTCTCATTTAACATTCACTGTTTAACATTTAATTCTCCATTTACTACTTTAGTCTATTAGTCTGAGATTCCCCATGATGCACGTTAATGCTAATTCCAAATGAATTTAGTGGAACTCAAAGAGAACAGGCGAGGCTACCAGCCATCAGAGACTGGCTATGGAAAAAAAAACAAAAACAAAACAACTTTATGGCTTGGGTTCCAGTGACCTTGTTTTAGATTCACATACACACAATTCTGGCACAGAAATGCTACTATATTAGCTTCCCCTAGGAAAGTACTCTTTAGTGAATATTCATTACCATTTTAATTGGCTGCTTAAAGATATTCATAATTATGAGTTCCCTGGCAAGAGAGTATATGTGTAAGTATCGTCTTGTTCTGCTAAACAGCTGTATGCTCACTTGTATGCATGCAGTCTGTCCCTGGCCTTGAGTGTGGTGATGGATCTGAATCAGGAATGAGGCGTGGGGACAGATGAGCCAGCTCAGCAGTTCAAAGACTTCCCGTTTTCTCTCTCGGCTAAAAATGAGTATGAGTGGCTAGCAGAATCATCCATTAGACATACTTTAACAGACATCCTTCACTCAGCTGTCGCATTAGTGCCTTCCTTTTGGGCTGAGAAAGAATCAGAAAGTTGCCCAATGTAATGTACAACTTTGCTTGCAGCATTTTCTTCCCTTTTTCATACAAAGTGTCACTTTGAACCCAAAAATGAAGTAGCAGCTATGAAATATAAATTATTGGAGGGATTTTCAACTTCATCAACGGATTGTTGAAGGGTCTAAATCAGTACTTTCCAACTCTGGTCCCATGCAGGGTAGAGGGTCATCCAAAAGTTTGGGAACCAATGGTCTAACGGACTTTACTTAAAGGAAAAATTACTCTGAGACTTATTAAGGCTGATTTTCTGACCATTAAGGATGGCCTAAAGTTGAGACTGACTTAGATCAGGCAACTCTTGTAAAAATGTCTTTAGTGGTCACATGGATAACTCATGTAGTACTATGTTTAGTCAGAACTGTAAATAGTGTATTTAGTTTATAGTGGTAAGTAATATAGTAATATAGTAGTAAGTAGTAGTCGTAGTAAATAGTTTCGAGTCTAACTACAGAAACCTTTTCATTGTCCAATTTAACTGGACATCCATGGACATTTTATTTCAGTTCACTACCATCAGTGCTGAAATGAAATAAATAAATAAATAAATAAAAAAATCTGGTTCACCACCATGCATCTGCTGCCCTGATAAAAATGCAGCCTTTCTCTTTGCAGTTGGAGACTTGGGAGTGGTCAGCTAACCTGAGACTGAACCTCAGTCACCCATCAGTTCATATAAACTCAATACTTGCATTTCAAGGGTTTCTTCTGTTTGGCCCAGATTCAAAGGTGACTTATTAATTGCTGAATGGTTTTGGCTTTGCTAGCATCTCAATGCTGTTTGAAAACTTAGAAAGGAAGGGTCTCTCCTCATGAACATGATCAGTAAGAGCTTTGATGGTGTGTTTATGCAACTTCTCAGCAGCATCTCTCACTGTGGAACACTGTTGGGGGAACTGAGAAAACTCAGCAAAAAACATATCCGATAAAGCTAATTACTCCACATCCAAGGCATCTTCACCCATGGACCATGCTGGCTCTGAAGTTACTTTATTTTTGGGGTGGAAAGTTTCAGAGTGTCTTAAACTTGCGCGAATGCTGTTTCATTTGAAGTGGTAGAAACCTTTGGTATAAAGCTTTCATAAGTTTTATTTGAAATGCAATAAATTTGGATCATAAGCATTGCAGGACAAAGTCTACATTAAGTTAATCCAGAACTGAGGCTCTGACAGTAATTATTTTTCATCTCTTTTTTTGAACAGCTAAAGTTTGTCAAAAGCTCAAATTGTCTGCAACGTTTCATGAATGTAAATGAACTTTTTTGCCAATGTTTCCATGTACTAAAAATGGAAATGCCAGAGCAGCCCACTGTCCCCAGTGTGCTACACATATGAAAGATCTGGAAAATATCAAGTACAAAAAATACTAGACATATTCTCTGTGGCCAGACCTGAGGTTAGGCTTGTGGTTAGTTTTATCAGAGATACATCCCATAACAAATGTCAAAAACTTTCCTTTCAGGCCCTTTCACAAGTTTTGATCTGTTCCTCTGCATGTTAATAAATGCCAAACCCAGTTAAAATAGTGTCCTCTGGACCACAGTCCAGTTTGGCTGGAGCCTTTTGAGAGCTCCTTCCCTGGAGCCCCACATTAATGAGAACTCCAGCATCTTAATGTTTCATGAGGGGCCCTTTTAATTTTTAAGGAGCTGAGAGTAATTGTTGTGTAATCACATGCCGCTTGCCTTAAATATTCATGTGAGAGCTTCTGGAGAGGCGCTCTGGAGGAGGCAGAGAAGGAAGCAGGGGTGTGTGGAAATGGTGAAAGATCAACAATGGGTTTAGGTCATTAATGGGCGCCAATTGTTTTGTTGCGCAAGAGACACAATATATTGACAACATTAGGACATACTGCTCATTTATTGTATTTTCTAATATCAAGGCTATTAGAAAGGAGTTGGTCCCACTTTTGTTGGTTGCTTTCTACTAGATTTTGGAGGATTGGTGCGAGAATTTGCATTCAGTTACAAGAACATTAGTAGATTGGACACTCACCACCTCACCTCATCCCCAACTCCACAAAGGTATGGGATGAGCTCCATCATTTGAGAGAACACAGTTTCACTGCTCCATAGCTCCACAGCGTGCATTTGCACATCATTGTCAGCGATGGGTTTAAAAAAAATAATAAACACATTTGCATTATTTTTCTCTCTTAGATCAAATATCCAATTGTTTGGGGTTTGCTCATTTTTTTTTATAAAATAAGATGGTGTTAACTGCATTTCTGGATCCTCATAGTCTCTTAAAACTGTGTGGAGGTGTTCAGTAATCTCTAATAGACTTGCTTATGTGGTTTCTGACACTGCAGGACATTACCCACTAGCTACAACAGCCTTGTAGCAAAGCTGAGAAAGCGAAATTTGGTCTTGGCTGAAAAACAACTCTTGGGGTAAGGGGGATAACAATGCAATGTTTCAGATGAAAAAGTTACTTTAATGAAGTACGTCAAAAATGCACCCAAAAGTTGCTGTAAAACTAAAAAAAAACTTAGCACTGGCAATTTAAGTAAATGTGTTCATCCTAACTGGCTCTTCCCCACCAGTGCTGGTCCATTGTTAGCTACAGCTGGATTGTCAGTGTCTCTTTAATAGACTCATACCAGTAGGGATGCTCCCTCTTATTTTTTTTATCTGTATATTAAACCTGACTAAGAATTACAGACTTTTGCCCTTATTGGATTTCTCATTAGCACTCAGCACTGCTGAGTGAAGTCTCTAAGTGAAGATTCATTCTCCATCTTTAAGGGCCCATTCAGTGTCCCTGCTGTAGACAGGCAGTCACCAGCGGGTTGTACCTGGAGTTGATTAATAAGATATGTCTTCTTAAAATAGGCTAATAGAGGCGTGTCCTTTTTACAAAAACTAAGTTCTAAGTCTTTTTCTGTGAGTTTTGCTTTACTTTTACCCCCAATTCAAGCCACGTAGTGGTTAATGCTGGCTGTTGACCTACTGTAATCAATTCTTTGTGTTTCTATAAGTAATACAGCCCTCAACGTAGGCACAATGGACTGTTGTTACTTAACCCTAGTAAAGAATTGTAAAATGACAAATGAATTTTTAGTGAACAGTTTATGTAACAAAACATTTTGAACCTGTTTCATGGTCAAAATATTCTGCAAAATTAGCATCTTGTTCTAAAGGTTAAAGGATCTGCTACTAATATCATTCTTGGTGTAAGATAGGACAGAACACCTTCAGAGGTGATGAAGTATCCATTTTTTTAGACAAATTCTGAAGTCTGTGTTTTTCTTCTGTCTTATAATGCAAAACGTGTATTAGCGCATCAGTGTTTAATGAAGAAACCTTCACTTTGTTTCCAGCCTTTATTGATCTGCTATGATGGTTCTAATTTCCAGCACTGTGATAGCTTTGCATTCACTTCCCATTGCTTCTTGATACCACTCAATGAAAGATATTTTGAAATTGCTGATAGCAGTGTTTGTTTCTCTCACATTAGTCAGAAAAGCCGTTAAGCCCTGGCTCTTCTGTCAGTTCTCTATTTGTTGTTTTCTCCCCAACTTTTCTTGTCGCGGTTCCACAGTGCCTGTTTGCATTAGTGCCAGTCCACTCGCAAGGGGGAGTAAAGCGATTCTTTTCGGATTACGGACGGCACCTGTGGGAGCAGTGCTGACGAGAGCAAAGCAAACACACTACCCTGCAGCCTGTCAGTGTGTTAGCCAAGCTAAGCTAGCTCATGCTGGGATGGGCTTCCAAATAGTGCCAGTGTTCCAGACAGTCCCACGCTAGAGCAGCAGGACACTGAATTTCAGTCCAAGCTGGAGCTCTGCTCGTGGCAACACCTGTGTTTTCGGCCTGTAATGCACTGGCTGGCACACACTCCTAAAGCCTACAGCCTCTTGTCAGCAATTAGACACCTGTGTGGCTGTGCATAGCCATGCACACATCCATGCACACACTTCTACAATATGCAAACACAACATTTAGTTGGCATCTAGTCAGTTGTGCATCCTCGGTACAGGACAATCCCCCTTGGTTTCTAATAAAAGGGGGCATATGCTAGTGTGTCGGAGCATTGTTAGTCTAACAAACTACCTGTTTAGCATACATATACGTGCTCAGAGTGTAGACCACCTTTTTAAAACCTCCTTTGTGATATCATAGCAGCCCCCATAAAGCTGTGATGCAGTTAATTTAAGTCAATTTGGAAACTGGATCTGAAAATTGGGATTCCCTAAATGCTTCTTGTTCACAGCCCACTTAGAATCCCACGTCTGACTTGTTCCTTTGCTCCATTGCCATGATTTCATTTAATCTTGGGAAAGCTGGTAAGGGCCTAAATTGGAATCTTGGTAATTGGTTGTTTTTATTTTGCTCTTGCTTCTGTTATTTTCCCTCCTGAATCAATAGAGAATGTAATCTCACTCATGTAATAATGCATTTCAGGTCTGCAATGTTAGGAATACAATTTGTTGTGTGGGATTGGAATGGATGGCCGTGTTGGTTCAAGTATGTGTTTTTTTTTCTGTTAAATATAAGGACAGCGAATATATGCCATGTCAGGTTAGACTGGTTGTTGGCTCAGCAGGATTGGAGTGGTGCTCAGGCCTGCCACAGGGGAAACACAGCAGGGGAGGGGTCTGTATGGCTGATGGATTATGCCTGCTCTCCAGTGGATGCGGTGTTTGGACCCATCTCACTCTCAGCCAGGGATCTGGATGTGAAATTAACCTTCATGGCTGCAGCCCTTCCACAAGTGAAAATAAACTGCCCTTAAATGTTCCTGGTTCCAAGCTATTGTTCTTTTTGAATGCACTGCAAAGTTGGAGATTGTAAACAAATGCACTGTGCACCATTATAATGTATATATATATATATATATATATATATATATATATATATATATATATCATGTGTTAGTCCTGTTCATCTCTGTCTTCCTGTGTGGTTCTGCTTGTTGTCACACTGTCACTTGTTACAGTGTCTAAATTTCACAGAGAAGATCAGCATCCAGACATATGTACTTCCAACCAACATCTCTATAACTTGATTGGCCTACAGCACAATTGCACCACTGACTTTATGTTTAGTGACCCTTCCTTTCTTTTTAGTGTATATAGAGTTTTACAGGTAGACACTCTCACTTATGACTTTATACTTATATCTATATATATTATATAGAGTTTTATATACAGAAACTCGCTGATTACTATGTTCATGTTCATTTGAGTTCGTTTTAATTATTTTACAGGTAAAAACATTCTTTATACAGCTTGTTTATAACAGATAAAACAGAATTCATCAGCTCAGTGCTTGTGGTCATTTTCTTGCTTCAGTGGTTGAACGAGGCATGCACAGTTAATGGCAGAGATCAACTGGAATCAAAATTGCATGCTAGCATGGCCCATAATGAATTAAAACTGCTAACCCCTAATTAGCATGACACATTATGCAAATTACAGTCACATCTTCTTTGGTTACTGTTGCTAAGGTGCACTGAGATTCTCTATTGGTTTTACTAAGCTTGTTTTCTAACACCTTCCAAAGCACCCCATTACAGATTGTGGTAAATAAAATAAATACAATTTACTGTAAGGCAAGTGTGACTGGGCTAGTAAGGTTTATGTTGCACTGCTGACATCCCTTAACTGCCTTCTTTGCTGTTAGTGTGTAATGATCATTGATTATAACTTGAACAAGTTGAGTTGGCTAATGAGGCATCCAGCAAATAACAAAGCATTCAGCTAGATATCAATTGTTTTAGAATGCTAAACCATCCAAACAAGTGAACAAATTAAGAGGTATATATACTAGAGGAACCCACATGCTTTGTAGGTCATTACAGAATGATTTCTGAAAACTGAAAATATATGGGTATAAGATCATTCTGTTCTTTGTAATTAAGGTCTGTGAGGTTGTAGTACTGTTTTTTTTCTTTCATGGCTGAGCTTTGTTTGGGAACCTTGGAATGACCAATGGCAAATGACCAATTTCACAATTTACTACCATGTTTCCTACCATGTTCTGCTGAACAAACACACTCAGAGCTCATACTCACCTGGAACCCACCTAACCCACGTTTCACTTATGGGATCCCCACCTAGGCATGTTGGCTTATGACAGTAAAATCAACCAATCACATTTTTGACTTCCACTTGGTGGCATGAGTGGAAACTCCAGGTGTCTAGAAGTTCAGGAGGTTCTAGACAGGTTGAGGATGTGAGAAGTAGTGTCAGCAGGTTTCAGATGAAACATATGAAATTTAGCATGTGAAAAATGTTCAAATGCACCAGTGTTTGCTTAGCATTTAGGATCCCTTAGAGTCACTAGCAGAAATTATTGTTACTGTAGCAGTATTTTGGCCTGAAGCAAAAACATATCTCTTTAACACTTTAACTCATGCAGTGCTATAATGTTATTGTCCCAGGCTGTTTGAGGACATTTGGTATGTCTCTAAAATGGATTTACAGTTATTGTATAGAGGAACAGGTTTACTACAGAAAGCTTTGTTTTAAGAGAATTATAAAGATATTAGAGGACAGCAATAGCATTACATTATGGTCTCTGTTAAAATATATGGAGAACTCAGCTCAGAGTGATTTTTTGCTCATATTTGTTTTTTTCTTGTTTCTTTATTAGTGTAATAGAGAACATTTTCATTCCTCACTGTCTGCTCATGCATTGCCTGTATTGGCTGCAGTGCAGACTCCTCAGCTCTACTCAAGTTATAATATGGATAATGTAAACACAGTGTTTCTTAATGTAAAAGTCCTATAGGCCATTATACATTTGAGTAAAATCTTGTAGGTAAACTGTAAATATGTCTATATTCTCACAACCATTTCACACACCTTCTAGCTTTTGGGTAAAACAAGTGATTTGTCAAAACAATGCTGATAAATCCAAACTTACCATGCACACCCCCAAGTGATAAAAAAATCAGTTCTGCTGCATCTATAATTGCACAGCAATTGATGATGGAATCAAATGAGAGCATTTGGTGAGCAGAAACCTTCCAAATGTTAATGGTCTACTGGATGATTGCAGCAGTGTCTGAAGAAGAGAAGCAACTGACTGGCTGCTTTCTACCCTGTTCGCTCTTCACTAAGCCCCACCTCCACATGCTCGTTTTCAACTCTCTAACATGCATTTTTCAAAAGTGCTGCATGACTTGAAGAGAAATGATTACTTTATACCTCGCTGGCTACTGGCGTATTCTAATATTGCTACTGTGGCTTTAGGGCTCCAGCCACACCCTCATCTGAATCACTAGTATGGGATTGGCTACCTGCCTCATTTGCACTGTTTTAAACCCGGGCCCCTTGTCCCCATTCATGCCACATCACGTAGATTAAACCACTATTCTGAGAATTCTTTTTAACATGGGAAAGCAGCCAAATTTTTGTCATACACTGGTCAGATGTTGTCAAAAGAGCACACAACTCCCAGACTGTGTTTTTGCTACCTTTTAAAGGGGAAGTAAAAACATTTCAGTGAAAGTCATTGTAAAGAGGTTTTGTACAAGGTAATTCTGGAGCATTTATATTGGTCTGTTCATCATTGTGACACAATCTAATGGACTGTCAGATTCACATATTGTCAAAAATTGAAAAACAGAAATACAAAAAATGGAGATACAAGGTCTGAACACGATTAATGGACCTGTGCACCTGTTGTAGAAGTTGATTCCTAATATCTGACCTGTCTGATGGTGAGCTACACTTTTATGACAGCTATTGTAGTGCAGTGTGAAGTGAGGCTCTAGGTGAGACAGAACGGTGACTCACGTCATCCAGAGAAGTGGCAGATTGAATTGTAGGGCTGAGAAACCCACAGCAGCGGTGTATTGATTGTAGAGGAGTTTCAGTCTGAAGGTCAGTGGTCATCCTCAGTCATGACAGCTAAAGTCTGTGGATGTGACTCACTTTACTTTAGTGAAGCAGAGAAGGAAAAAAAAACACACATATGGAAGAAAGACACATGCATACACATACACTCACAAATGCACACATTTGTTTTTGTAACTCAAGAGGCTGTGCGATCATGGTGATACTGATACTGATAATGGGTTCTCGTTACTCATACAAATAGCAGAACTCTTTTTGTTGCTATAAAGAAATATATTGAAAGGTTCAAACCACTGACAAAAATTTAGCCAAAAAAGAACCTTATGAAGTGAATAAAGAAACATTACCATTGTTCTTTGAGTTGTGTCTAGATCGCTGGAGGATTTAGAGAGATTGTGCAAAGAGGAATGGTTGAAGATCCCTCTTTCTGTATTCTCCCATCTTGTGAAACATAATAGGAGAAGATTAGGTGCTGTTTTGTTGGCAAAAGGGGGTTGTTCAAAGTATTAACATCAGGGGTGCTAATAATTGCGGCACACATGATTTGGTGTTAAACAATTATTTCTTAATGTGGGATTTTTTTCCTACTGAATAAATGCACTTGAGTTAAAGGTTGGAGTTTACTCTTTTTTCCATCCTGGTCCTAAATCATTTAGAAAAAAACTAAACTTATTAGAAGCTAAAGAACACATCTTAACCAGGGGTGCCAATAATTATGGAGGGCACTGTAACTCCATGTTTTGTGTGCATTCTTGTGCTGCCTTTTTGCTGGGTCCTTGTGGCCACACCTCCATTCCAATGCTGTGGTTCACAGTGATATAATGGCTAATAGGGGTCGTGTTGTGCCAAACCATGAAGTCTGTTCTTTGGTTTGAACTGAACTGAAGTATAGACTGATCAGTCATAACATTAAAGTCACCTGCTCTATTGTGTAAGCCCCCTCTTTCTACCAAAATAGTTCTGAACCATTGACTCCACAAAATCTCATGAAGTTCTCCTGTGACAAATCCTTTAAGTCCTGTTGAGAGGTGGGAACTCCTTGGGCATCCATGAGCCTGTTGCTGGTTTATTGGTTGTTCTTCCTAGATGCTGACCACAGCATCTCTGGAACATCCCAGACCCCTTAGGATATACCTTAATTCCTCACTCTCACTCTCATACTAGTGAAGGAGTTGCAGTTGTATTATTTGTATCCCCATTGCTCTGATGTATCTCTCTCTCTGTTTGAGAATAGGTCTTGTCTAATTTCAGTCTTAATTCTCCAGCACTATCAGAACCAGCAGACAAACAAAACATGCTCATCCTTCACTCAGCCCATCACAGCCTATAAATAAACCTGCAACTATTAGAGTGAATTATGTCTGTGTGTGTGTGTGTGTGGAGAGAGAGAGAGAGAGAGAGAGAGAGAGAGAGAGAGAGAGAGAGAGAGAGAGACTTTTGTCAGGCTGCACCCGCTGTGTGTGTGTGTGTGTGTGTGTGTGTGTGTGTGTGTGTGTGTGTGTGTGTGTGTGTGTGTGTGAGACAGAGAGAGAGAGAGAGAGAGAGAGAGAGAGAGAGAGAGAGAGAGAGAGAGACTTTTGTCAGGCTGCACCCGCTGTGTGTGTGTGTGTGTGTGTGTGTGTGTGTGTGTGTGTGTGTGTGTGTGTGTGTGTGTGTGTGAGACAGAGAGAGAGAGAGAGAGAGAGAGAGAGAGAGAGAGAGAGAGAGAGAGAGACTTTTGTCAGGCTGCACCCGCTGTGTGTGTGTGTGTGTGTGTGTGTGTGTGTGTGTGTGTGTGTGTGTGTGTGTGTGTGTGTGTGGAAGAGCAATCTTTCCTGGCGTGCTTTAAGTCTAACTCAATAAACACACCTCTACTGAGCCAATCAAGCACTTGAATCTTTTTTTGGAAGGTATTAATTAATTGTATCAGGTGGCTTAGAAGGTAGCTGTCCAGTAGCATACACTAGGAGACTGTAGCTCCTCAATGTATAGTAAATACAATACCTACATGAGTATTATTAATATTCACTCCCCACTGAGAGACTGTAGATCTATCTCAGTGTATATCACAACATCACATTTAGTTTGCTAATATTCACCCTAATGAGAAACTGTATCTCCATCTCACTTAAAAAAATGCACCTAGTAGATGAGACAAACCCAGACAATGGGGTTCAGGTGTGTATGTTTGCATGTTTGGGGTTGTTTAACCTCTGTATAACATCATGTTTCATCATGTCTTTCTTCCTGGGATCTTCCAAACCACTCCAATCATCCATCACTACTCTTCTAAACCCCTGCCACACCACCTGACACCAGTTGGCAATTCCGGGAGCATCTGCAGGTTTCCACAGAACTAACTTCAGTATAAGACTGCATTGTAACATTGATGTAGGTAGAAGTCCACTGTGGTCAAAATCTCTCACTAAAACTCTTAGGAACCCTTGGCTGAAGTTTTAGGAGTTTGGACAAAAACACCTACAATATCAGACATCCTGTTGGAAATTATCATCCAGAGATCTTTTGAGCTGAAAATGCAAACATTTTGATAAGATTTTTATTAGATTGACATTGATAATAAAAATAATAGGTTATTCAAAAAGCTTGACAGTTGTCCAAAAAAGAAAAACAACAACCTGAATGTCCTTTATTAATTGTGTTATTTATCAATATATCAGTATGATCTCTTTTCATTCAAAATTTTATTCTGAAATTTTCTATAAACCAGTATCTGGGTCAGTGATGTCATTAGTGCCACACCCTCTCACTGGCTGGGTTAGAGTCTACATGCATGTTGATCATATACACAAGGACAGAGCCCTAAACATGCACTGGAAGAATTCTTTGACATTGACCTGACATTTAATTCAGTTGTAAATGATTTCAGTTGTTTGTTGTTTTCTGAGCTGAATGACTCACTGTCAATGCATCACACAATGAGGAGAACACCTTGGTTTGAATAACTCTAGATATGATTTGTTATGATATAAGTACCAGGTCTGTGGGTGAGTCTGATCCTGAGTCATGAAGCTTAGGAAAACAATGTGAAAGTGTGAATCGTTCTAAGAGAGTTAAGGTGTTTTAGATTTTAAGTTGCTGCTGCTGTTTCTTTAGTCGCATCGCCCCTTTTCGCCATTATTATTTGTTCGGGCAATATTTGCACCATAGCATAGTCTTTACACTGCTCAACACTCTGACTCCTCACTACACTCCAAACTGTCCAGCTCTCAGATTCAGCCCACTGTAAATCACAGAGGTGGGAAATTGGTCAGACTAAGAACGCTCTTTATAGACATCTTTACAGTAACCTTGTTCAGCAAATTGCTGCCAATTAACTCTGGAACGCAAATGAGGTAAATGAGGCAAACGAAGCTGGAGCAGAGGAGGACATAAAAGATCCATGATGAAAGAGGGGACAACTTTCCCCCACTGTCCGACATTTAGCACTTAGACTTAGGGAGTAATTTCACATGCAGAGAGAGAGAGAGAGAGAGTGCAGGAGCTAAGCAAGAGTGATTTAATAACAAATTTAAATTTAAATGCATTAATTGGCATGAAATAATACAATAAAAAACAGACAAAAATAAAGAAAATAAATGAAAGAATAAAATAATGAATACTGATAGAGGAATGTTTATAAGCTTCTTGGACAAGAAAAGTAAAACATTAATGACCTTACATGTTTAAGGTGGTTGTAACAGGCTTGTGACAATGATGTTGCATGATGATGATTGGGCTATAAATACCTGCAGTGTGTGCAATGAAGAGGTCGCACAGTGCTGTGAATATCTCAATCAATGTGTGGAAAATTGGTTGCAAATGGCAAAAATGAGTGATTGCATTTGGCTGTGCCAAACACCGAGTGTGAAGGGAAAGAAGGATTTGCAGGTGTATCATCATATTGTACTCAGGTCTACCAGTAGAGGCAAAATTCCCACACTACAGGAAATTCTGAAACTGAGTAAAGGCCTTGATTTTATTAACATCAAATCATGTGTGCCACTTATTATTAGCACCCCCTGATGTTAATACTTTGAACAACCCCCTTGCCAACAAACAGCACCTAATCTTCTCTCCTATAATGTTTCATAAGATGGAGAATATGAAAAGAGGGGATCTTTCAACCATTCCTTCTGCACACCCCTCTAAATCATCCAGTGACTTGGGTCCTCTCTCTGCACTTCAGCTCACCCCACAGATTTCAATGGGGTTGGAGGCCAGGACCTTGATTTATGCAGGTGAACCATTTCTGTGTAGATTTGGCCATATTAGGGTCATTATCTTGCTGAAAGACCCAGTGAAGACCCATCTTCAGCTTTAGGGCAGAAGCCACCAGATTTTGTTTTAAAATGTCCTGGTATTTCAAAGAATTCATGATGCCATGAATTCAAGGTTGCCAGGGCCTTTGGAAGAGAAACAGGCCCACAGCATCACTGATCCTCTCCCATATTTCATGCAAGTATGAGGTGCTTTTTCTGCATACTCAGCTCTTGTGTTACGCTTGAGACCAACTTACAGCATTTGTTACCAAAAGCCTCTTATCTTGTTTCATCTGACCAAAGCACATGGTCCCAGTTGAAGAAGTACTGCTTAGCAACCCAAATGTTTGGGCTTGTTTCAGAGTAAGAAAAGGTTTTTCCTCACAAGAAGCCTTCTCAAACAGCTTGTTGGGATGTAGACAGCGCCTGATGGTTGTTTTGGAGACTTTGTGACCCCAAGAAGCTACCATTTGTTGCAATTCTGTAACAGTGAGCTTTGGAGAACTTTTTAGTTCTCTCATCATCCTCCCTCACTAAAAGCGTGGTGGCAAATAAAACTTCTGCATCCTCGGCTCCAGGTTTTCTGTTTACAACTGTTCCAGTTGTTTTAAACTTTAACAATTCCTCTGACAGTAGATATGGACAGGTGTAGACGAGTGGCTATTTTCTTGTAGCCACTGCCTGACTTGTGAAGGTCAACGCACATCTGCGTGGTATGTTCCTTTGTCTTTCCCATGTTAAAGAGAAATGGCCTCTGTGTCACGTCATATTTATATTCCAGGAAAACAGGAAGTTGTGAATTACTAATTAAATGTTCTACATACTCTGATCAACTTCAGAACTACTGTAGAATTGACAGAAATACTTTAATTACATCTATTTCCTAAGAATTGTTAGGGGTGCCAAGAATTGTGGAACAGGTGATTTTATGAAAAATAATTATGTCTTATTCAGGATTTTTTTTTTGTTTGTCACTTGAGTTAAAGGTTGATTTACTTTTTCCATCATGATCCTATATTATTAGAAAAAACCCTCAATTTATTAGAAGCTAAAGAACACATCTTAACCAGGGGTGCCAATATTTATGGAGGGCACTGTAGATATTATAGGTCTGTATTTATTTAGTGTATTTGAGTGCACTGCTGTGTTTTTACTGTGTTGATGCTCTTTCTCTGGGCTGATATTGATCTCTCCTGTTTGCTCTTGGACAGTCAGCAGGCTGCTGTTATTGTTGTTATTTACATGTGCTCTGTTTGCTGTTTTTTTCACATGAATGCTGCAATTTATGAGAGTGAACTGATTTTTTTACACACACTTGCTCTTTCACTCTCATTCCTTCCTCTCTCACACACACACATGCCCACACACAGAATAATCTATATTTTCACATTATGCAAAGAGTCCAGGGGGATCACAGCAGCCAAGAATGACTGACTCAGCTAAAATGCGTGCGTGCGTGTGTGTGTGTGCGTGTGTGTGTGTGTGTGTGTGTGTGTGTGTGTGTGTGTGTGTGTGTGTGTGTGTGTGTTTTTTCATTGTATGTCTCATGTAAATCTGTATAATGCAGTGGTGTTGTGAAAACAGCTAGACTGGCCTCTCTGCCTACACTTCGACACACACAAAACACACACACACACACACACACACACACACACACTTTGTGAACTTTTCATGATATTACTTACATTTGACAGTATGAATTACATTATTGAAATCTTGTGTTTCACTGGCCACTTTATTAGAAACCCCTACCTTGTGCTTCTGGTCACTGGCCACTTTATTGTAAATCATATTTAGAAAGTCAATATTGTTTGTCCAGTGCTGTTTCTGATTACTTGCTCACATGAATTCCTTCAGCTTGCAGAAAAAATATTTCCCCAAACTGCTTTACTGTAGCAGAAGCATTTGTTTGGTGTGTGATGTTGTTTGAGGTCAGGAGGAGCTGGCCTCATAGAAGTGCAGCTGTCAGTCTCCTGCTCACCAGGGGAGTTCACTCCAGCTACAGCGTAAAAGCCTCACTCTTTGATCTCCACAGTCACAAATAATTCAGTCATTTAATAAAAATGAAATAAACTTTTACAAATGACTCAGTTTAATCTCAACACAACACTTTTACTAAGCGGAGGAAGAGCTGCAGTACAGACATATCAAACCATAGTGTTCCCTATTAAACACTCACTTGCTCTGTGCATTATTGCCTCTCTTACACAGCCTGTATATTCAGTTTACACAATTTCAGCCCCTCCCAACAACATATCAGCCCTGCCCATTCAGCTTAAATGATTCTAACCCCACCTATTCAGCTAACTTCATTTTAGCCCCACTAATCCGCTTTTACAATATTTTAGCTCCACCCATTCAACTAACCTCATTTTAGCACCAATCTGCTCAGCCTACAGCAGTTTATTACAACACTCTCTATCTCTCTCTCTCTCTCTCTCTCTCTCTCTCTCTCTCTCTCTCTCTCTCTCTCTCTCTCTCTCTTCTCCACTTCTGGTTTCATTTTGTTTGGGGTCATGAACCTGCCAGAGGATATGAAATGAAATCTCAGGGGTAGCAGAAAAGAAAGGGGTGGGTTGAATGCTCCTTCTCTGCATTTTGCTCTCGAGAAACACCATCTCAACATTCGAATGTAAATATGAAATGTAGGCCCATGGTGAGATCCGTGGATTTCAGAGGAACTGGAGTCCTGCATAAAGTTATTTATGGTTATTTTGGGTTTGATTGTTTTTTTCTTCCAAAGAATGCATGAAACCCCTATATTGGTTTATGGACACCACAGACCGTGTGATGTTTCCTGCTGCTGAATTGGTTCTGCGGTTTGTCAGCTCTGTCAGATCTGTGACTGTAATGTTAAGGAGGTTTTGTTGTGGCCTTTTCTGGCTGTTCTGCTTTGTTTGAAATCAGATTTTCCATATCTGTTCTTAACTGAGCTTTATAAGAGAGCAGTTCTGCAGGATGTGAGGTATTGGATATTAAAATAGATTTTTTTTTTGCTTTTTGTAGTTCGGTTTTGAGTATTTTGCTCGTTTACAGACATACACACACAAATGTAATTAAATAAATGTCATAATTTAATTCTATATTAAACTTTCATTTAATAATACGTTGATGGGGTGATTTGTATTTAACATTTTTAATATTTATCCATTTTTCTTCTTTTTGATTGAATTTGTGATCACAAATTAAATTTTTTAATTATTTTCCAATTTTTTGAGATACATTATTAAAATCTTTTAACCCCTGACCTGCAAAACAGCTTTTACAATTACAGTCATTAACTTTTAGATATGATTGCTCATTCAGCTTACAGCAGTTTAGCCACACCCATTAAGCATAAAAGTATAGGAGTAATAATCTACAGCCATATTGATTGAACCTGTTTTGTTAGTGGCTCAGTGTGTAATAATGTCAGACACAGTGAAGAGGAGTTGTACAGTGTGATCGCTGTTGGTACAAATGAGTTCCTGTACCGCTCATTTCTACAGTGGAGCTGAATGAGTCTGTAGCTGAAAGTGCTCCACTGTCTGACCAGTAAGTCATGGAGGGGGTGTAATGTGTTGTTCAGGATAGCGATCAGTTTGGTGGGATTTTTTTTTTTCACCACCACCACCTCAAAGCTCTCCAGTGAACATCCAAAAACAGTTCTTCATCAGTTTGTTGATTTTTTTTTTTTTTGCATCTCCATCTTTAGTGCAGACTGCTGCAAAGACTGGTAGGAAATGGTCAACATTTTGCTGCACACTTCCTCAGAAAGTAGAGTCTACTCATCCCTTTCTTATACACAACCCCAGTGTTTGCCCTCCAGTCCAATTTGCTGTCAATCAGGATAGCCAGATGTTTCTAAGTGTCAACCAGCTCAACATTCTCATCCATGATGGCAACAGGTTTGGTAGTGGTCCTCTTCCTTCTGAAGTCCACCACCATCTCCTTGGTCTTGGTCATATTAAGGAGCAGATGGTTCTTTGCACAACACTGCACAAAGCTGCCAACAAGGTCTCTGTATTTGCCTTCTTGTCCATCCCAACCCAACCACTGCTGAGTCAACAGAAAATTTTTGAAGGTGACAGAGGTCTGACCTGTACTGTACGTCTGTGGTGTGCAGGGTGAAGAGGAAGGAGGAGAGTCCCTGAGGTGCTCTAGTGCTACAGACCCAGTCTATCATGGACTTTATTATTTATTTATCTTCTCCCTAAGCATGAGGGGTTGGATAGTATTAAATGCACTTAAGAAGGCAAAGAAAGTGATTCTCACTGTGGTGTTGTTCTGGTCCAGATCAGAGTGCATTTTCTGCAGTAGGTAGATTAATGTGTCATCCACACCAACCTGCTATTGATAAGCAAAGTGCAGAGGGTTCCAGAAAAGGGCTGAATTGAGGTCTGAGATTTAGCAGCACCAGGCTTTCCAGGCCCTTCATGAAGTGGGATCTGAGGATCGCTGGTCTGAAGTCATTGAAAGAAGAGACAGACGACTTCTTTGGAACAGGAGCCAGCAAGGATGTTTTCCACAGCATAGGCACTTGCTCTTGCTTCAGACTCAGATTAAAGAGACACTGAAGAATCCCACTCAGCTGAGTGGCACAGACCCTCAGTATTCTTGAGCTGACTCGATCTGAACCAGCCACCTTGCCCATTTTTAGCTTCTTCAGCTGTCTCTTCACCTGGTTAGATGTCACCTCTAGAGAAGCATGATGGTCTTTGGATAATGGCTAAACCACAAGTTTGTGGTTTAGCATTGATGGCAATGATTTTCCTCATGTCATCCCAGACCTCGTTTGCGCTGTTTTTCTGAAGTTTTCACTCAAGCTTCCTTCTGTATGGCCACTTACTCTGCGTCAGACCTTAATAGGACCTTGTCCTTAAGTCTGAAGGCCTGTTTCTTCTTGTTTAACAGGTGGCAATCCATGGTTTGTTGTTGGGAAAACAATGCATCTGGTTGACAGGAACAATAGTGTCTGTACAGAAGTTGATATATTCAGTGATGCAGTCTGTTATCCTGTTAATGTCACTGGCTGATTCAAACAATACCAGTCTGTGATCTCAAAGCAGACCTACAGAGCCTCCTCTGCTTCTGGTGACCATCTTCTGATAGTTTTCTTTGTTATCGGTTGCCTTCAGACCACTGGTTAGTATGTGGGAGTCAGCAGGACCAGATTATGATCTGAATGTTAGTCAAATAATAGTTAATTTGAGATTAACAATGGTTGTTTATTCTGTTATGATGTGGGGCTTGCTTACCTCAATAGTCCTCCATCACTTTGTTCTGATCAGTTTCTAGTATTTTCTTCTTAGGAACAGGAAGTTCATTCTTAGCCATCTTAATATTGAGAATCACCCTAGGTCTGCCTATTTAACATAGACACCTTAACCACACCTAATCAGCCTACAGCCATTTACCACTCCCCATTCAAGCCTACAGCAGTGTAGCTCCACCCATTCATCCTACTGCACTTTAGCCCCACCCTCTCAACCTACAGCAGTTTAGCTTCACTCATGTTGTTTTTCTGCAGACTGCATCAGGGTTGTTTTATATTTATGGTAATTTATTTTATTTTTTTATTTTTTTGACTATTGAGAAGCAAATTAATCACAACTTTCAAAGGATCCACACATCCCAGAGCACACTGACAGTCAGGATACAGGGCATCTATTGGAACATTCTGACTGGTATGACTGATAGGACATACTGGCAATCCAACCGTGTTGGATACCAGTCCAAAGTTTGCACATGCTGTCTGAATACATTATAGATTACAAAACTTGGCTGCATTATTTGATCTTGATATTTAAATCATAACCGCTAATTATAATGTGCTGTATAGACAAAAATATTGGGATACCTTCTCATTTGTTCTGAACTCGAGGATATTCAAAAGAGTTTATCCTGCTTTTGTTGGAGTAACTTCTTTTGTCCACGGGAGGTTTAATACTAGGTTTGGGAGCACTACTGTGCAGTGTGTGCTGCATACAGGTCCTTTTGCTTGGAAGCCTCAATATGGTGTGTATTTCCAATAATAATAATTCCATGTAATAAGAATCAGAATATAGTGTATGAACCAAATAATTTTATTTATAATGAAAATTCGAGTGAGTAGATATGTGCAAACTTTTGACTGGTACTGTAAGTGTGTGTGTATATGTATATATATATATATATATATATATATATATATATACCCAATCCATTTGGACATCAGCCCTTTGATATTTTAAGATCCCTCATATATGTAAGTAACACCTCAACACAGGAGACAGAACCTTCTCCGCAAGAAAAAACCTTTCTGTAAGATATTGATTCAAACCCTCGGGTTAATTACCTTGGTGTTGTCCACTAACCTGCTGAAGCATCACGTGCCAGATGTGCAGGTAGAGGAGAAGTCGAAGGAAAACATGTGGACTTGACTGACCTTCTTTGAGCCACTCTGATTGATAGAGCAGGATAAGCCAAGATAGAGAGAAAGAGAGAGAAGTACTGTTTTTCCATTTCACCGAATTCACCCCCGGGGTTCACTCAGTGAATCATCGCTTCACAGGCTTCTGTTTTTCAACAAGTGCTTGTCCATCTTACCTTGTGTGCAGCAGGCCCTGGCCGTGGTAGGCAGACTGGACACACACTGACTGGGGTGTGTGTTTACCAGTGACCCTGTGTTTATCTCGTAATCATCTAGGCCTGAGCATTCTCCTACAGGAGCAAACAAACAGCACCAGTCAAGGGTCAGGAATAATGAGGTGGGGTTCCTGAATCATCTCTGCATTCATAGATGTTAAAGAAGATCCCCTTCTCCCATCTCTCTTCTCTTGTGCTACGCTCACTTTAATTTTGACAATGTTGGGTTGTTTGAGAATCACTTTTAAAGGTTCATCAAAAAATCTACCTAGGATTTAGAGAACAATATTAGAGTAGAACCATTAACCAGGGAAAGATCCATTTATGCTTCTCTGTAAAACCAAAGAACCCCTATAGAATGGGAATGCCCACACCTTTGTTTACCAAGTTGTTACCTTGTGAGTGAAGGTGAACACTGACCAGCATGCTCATGGCAAGTGAATGATCAGATTTCAAGCAAGGAATATTGGATGTCAGATGGATGCTAGACATTTCATTTCTGAAGTTGTGTGGATATTTAACATTCCTCAAATGTTAAAGAATGCTGCACTGATTTGCAGGATATTTATGTGGGGTCTTCGGCATTGAATGTGGATGTGATTTCTACAGGAACTTCAGAGACAATTCTAGACACGTGCTGCCTGTCATGATCATTAAACACCTGTGAGTGGTTACTGCTCTGTCCACTGTGGGTGGTAATGCTATTACATGTTAATTGTCCAGTTTGTGTGTGAGACAGTGGATTGGAAAATGTTAAATTGCCACACAAGTTTGGAAATGGAATCTCCTACATTTCTGGCACCATTTGCCTCACTCAAACTCCAGTAATTCACATCACCTTGCCATAACCACACTAACTAGTGTTCAGGCTCACCTACAAAATAACACCTCACAACTTTGGACAACCCCAAGCCACCCCCTGGGGTAATGCCACTTCATGGTATATTTACATTAATAAATTATTTTATTTAACAGCAAACCCTATTCTGAATGTGATCATCTCAAATACAGGGTTTTGATAAATTAGTGGTATTCTTTTATTAATAGCAAATGTGATTCAAGGCATGGAAGCTTGTATGATGAGTCAGAGTGCCTAAGGAGTTGTTTGCACCCATCTTTCTCTCTATCTACCTACCTTTTTTTTTCTTCTTTTTTTTCTTTTTGCTTCTCGCCCTTTCTCACTTTCATTGCTGTCAGAGCTCCTGCTGAGGATAAGCACTATGAAAGGATCTGTTCCCAGGACTATAGGATCTGAAGCTCCAGCTCTTTTGCCTTTGCTCAAAAAATAAAAGCAAAGGCCTTTTCATCTGTGCCATTCCCTGCTTAGCTCAGAGCAGCCTCGGGTTTGGGTGTGTTCACTGATGCTAATGAATGTGGGGTGTCTAGCCAGTTGGATTGTGGATTTATAGTTTAATTTTACTTTTTCTTGTTAAATTATGGAGTAAGTCTCTAAATTACAGAAATGAACTGTTGCTACGGTGCAGCTGCATTCAGTCGCTTAACACTTCCGAGTTATTAGTGTTGATTTGTTATTCTGCTTGATTGCAATTATGCTCCTGAAGTTATTTTGTATCATGATACTATACAAATATAGTATACGTTCAAGTGTGTTATTGCATAATTGCAATCAAGTAAATAGATAGACACTGGCACAGGTGCTGTCATAGATATGAGGTTTGTATGGCAAGTTGATCAGCACACCTGTACTAATTTCTACAGTACACTATAGTGTGCTATTATGTAATTATATTCAAACAGCACAGCTAATTAACTCTGCAGCATATTTTTCCAGTTATATCACACATCTGACTGTTAATACATTGTACAAAAGTATGATTTGAAGTACAATTTGCTAATAAGCTATTTTGTATGATGCATGATGAGGAATGTTATTTGCCTCTTTGATGCTGTTGCTCTTTAGAAAATACTACATAACAGTAGCTATTGCATTAAATGTTATTTATCAATATTAGAATTATTAGCAGAGGTCTGTGTAGTATATTGAGAGTTCAACACAATGCCATTGTCTGTAACTTTATCTCGAAATGGGAGAAGCCTAAACCTGAGATTTACATTTAACATTCCATATGTCCTTTAAGCATCACTTCCTTCTGACAATATTTCATTCTAAAAATATCCCAAACATTCTTTTATGCAATGCATTGTGATTCAATGATTAATGTATTTATCACAGCCTCTGGTAGAGATCTGCTGCTCTGAGGGCAGCATGTAATCTACGTGGAGAGGGGGCTCTGCTGAGAAGTGATGTGGAGGTTTTAAATAGGAAGTGTTAAACTGCAATGGTATATGTCAGTAAATATGTTAATAAAATCAGTCACTTTTGTATACTGGGTCAGTTTTTATAAAATTATGGTTTGGTTGATCTCAGTCACTCAGTGTTTTTGGTCATGCTACCAGAGGCCATTTACTGAGGCCAGGAAATACATATGAGGAATACAAGGAATTTAAGGAGAGTAGACAGGAGGGGAAGGGTTAGTGAGTGGAGTTGATGGTGGATCTGGAGGTTGTGATTGGAGTACAGTGGAGTTTAAAACACTACAGTTTAAAACACTACAGTACAAACATTGGGAGCTATAAATTAAATCATGTGAATAGAGTGCCTCCAAGTGGTATCTGCATTTATATGTGGGAATGTTTTCACACTTGGTTAAATCCAAAATAATGTCATTAGCTCGTACCATCACATAGCCTGACCTGTAGTTTTTGGTTTAAACACAAAAGATTATACGTTCCAAAGATCATAGTCGTCATTATCTTTCCAGTGTTACCTCACCTCCATATAGGGCTTACTTTTCTTGCTGCAGAGTAAAGGGAGCTGAAATTGTATATAAAACTATGCGGTTCATAAAAGTGTCCACATTCTAAATCGATCAATAATGATCTCTTAAGAAGCCAGATGAATTACAGTTACATTCCTGAGCCCTGGCTGCTTCATTAATAAAGTTCTCCTTACTGTACATCTGTGTTCATAACTCAGTCAATAGCACGTTGCACTGTATATCGATCAAAGCAGGACTGCACAGGCCTAGCAAAAGAAGTTGAGGAAAAGCAGCACTGCATTCAAAATGTGGATCCTTTAACTAAGCTGGAGAGCCAGATGGCCAGTATGTACACAGGGGCAATACGGCAAGCCAGCTAATTCAGTGGATTGGCTTGTACACAGGCACAGACACGTTTCCTGCCCTGCTGCCGGTTCTGTAGGTGTTTGTAAAGAGGCATTTCGATAGAACAAATGCACATCAATGGCACTGGTTCAGGTAATGGCATGAGTATGGGACTGTCCATCTGTCTTGCTGTAATAACTCAAACGATTGTGGAAGATTGCAAGAGACATTTGTGTATGGAGCATGTCCTTCACTGCTCATTCCTCAATATTATTATGAACAAGGAAGATCAAAATATGAAATCTTTACATAATTATGCAAGTTATTTTTTTTTACTCCTGGGCTCCTTCTACAGTTTTAGCATATAATCAACTTTCACACCACTTTCATGAATACAAATACATGCTTTGAGCACCCCCTCATGGACAACTGTACATATGCATTTGTTGACAAGCAGAGAGATACAAAAGTGTTGAAGCTGAAGTGAAATAATCATGTAGCATCTGTAGAGAGGTCTAATACAGATCCACCTTTCCGAGTTTCATATGGTAGTAGCGGCATTTTGCTTCTATAGTCATTGTACCATCAACATGATTCTGAAGCTAATATTTTAAGATACAGTTGCTATCTAATGGTGTGAAATACAGTAATGTTGCTGTGGTAAGCATTGTGGTACAGCTGGTGTTAAGGTAAAAGCCAAGCCTACCAGACCCTACTACAATTTATTGAGATAGCTATCTACACAGCATGCTGAGTGGACATTGAAAGTTCACCAAAAGGACAAAAGGCTTGGGAATAACTGAAAATATTATTATAGTGTTACTCTGCCATAAACCAGCCAATTAGCTTTTAGAACCCTCTGCCAAGTTTATGGGCTGTTTTTGAAGTTTAATGTACTTTTATATACCCAAAAATAATAAAAAAAAACACATTCATAGCAGACAGTCACACATGCCAGAGATCCTAGGCTACTCAATATATCTTCATTTGAGATGTAAATATGAATAGAATAGTTTTTTTTTGCTTATAAGGATTAAAAAAATGATCAGTGTGTTTTTGAGCAGATTATATGATCATTTTAATGTGTTGTTTGTAATTATTATTATTAATATCCTTGTCAGTCTAATATGCTCTTTAAAATACTTGACGATGGTCCAAATAAGATTTAAAAACAACCTGAACATCCTTTATTGTGTCAGGAACGGACGGACGGAAAAGATGACAAAGGGTACGGAGGCAAATGCAGGGGTTGTAGATTTAATGAACACGCAGTACAAAGCAAACCGCACACACGGATAAGACTGACTGAAACTAAAACGGAACATATACTAACAAAGTTAAACAGACACTAATAAAGTATAACAGAGAACTACAACAGAACAGTAGAACAGTTGCAGTATAACAGTGGACTGACAAAGACAAGATGGGACAACAAGTCTTAAATACTAAGTGACATGCGTGGAACGAGGGAGGAGACCATTACAAAACAAACACTAACCATGTGCTAAGGAGCACATGGGAGGAACTGACAGGGGAGACATGACTGACTAGAAATAAGACTCTCCAATGTTGATGAAGGAGAGGGACCTGAAAATCAAACAGACAAGACAGACAGACAGGACTGGATACTTAGAGGGAACATTCAGAACTTGGACTTTCAAAACTGGTGACAAGACAGAAGATATATTGGACAAAAGTGGTGACTGGAAGACACTAGACAAACTAGACTGGACTTGGGAACAGACTGGAGACAGGACAGGAGAAGGGACATGAGGCATAGATCACTGGACATGAGGGTAACTAGATAAAACAGGAGACTGGACAGATGAGCGGACTTGGGGAACTTTAGACACAGGAAATTAAAACGGAGACTGAACAGAGGGATTAGGAGACATAACTTTGGGCTGAGCAGGGGACAAGACAGGAGAAACAGACATGACTGGGGACTGGATAGATGACTGGGGAACATGTGACTGGACAGGAGACACAAAAGACGGTACCGGAGAATGGACTGATGACTGGATGTTGGGCATTTGGTGAACGTGAGACAGAAGACAAAGATGAGATCAGAGACAGGAAAGATGACTGGGTCAAGGGAACTTGGAGCGGTGACAGAACCGAAGACTGGGCTGGAGACTGGGTCCTTGACGAGATGGGAGTGGGCACAGGAACAGGGACAGGAACTAAACTGAGACATGGGTGTGGACATGGGTACAGGCATGGATACAGGTTGGGACTGAGACTTAGCAGAAGGTATAGGCCCAGATCTGGCACAAGTCCCCATAGTCTGTGTAGCAAGACTGCTTCTAAAGACAGGAACATAAGTGCTTAACTCCGCCCCCTCGACAGGGACAGAGATGCTTGACTCCGCCCCCTTGACAGGGACAGAGTTGCTTGACTTCACCCCTTGACAGAGACAGACTCTGCCTACTTAGCAGGATCGCAAGGGCTCGACTCCACAAGGGCTCGACTATGGGGTCTGGACCTAACAGTCCTTCGCACGTAGCTCAGGAACTGCCAAACATCTGCCATGTTCTTCAGCCCAGACCCCCCATTAGCCCTGTCCCAGCATGCTTCCTTTCTCGCCACCTCAGGCTTGAGAGTTGCACAGCCCCCCCCAGAAAATTTTCCCCACTGCTAGAGGGGTAGTCCTCAGGTGAAGGGACGACCCGAGCATGCCGCTTATGGCGCTTTGTATATTCCCCCGACCGCTGTGTTCAGCCACGTCCTGCCTCTGCGACCTGTCCCAAATGGCCTGCTGCGAAAAGCCAGTCTACTCCCAACAAAACTGGGAGACCCTGCTGCTTCCATAGATTTGGTCAGTCCATCTGTCAGGAATGGATGGACGGAACAGATGACAAAGTGTGTGGAGGCAAATGCAGGGGTTGTACATGTAATTAAATCGAAGCATAAAGCAAACCATACACATGGATAAGACTGACTGAAACTAAAATGAAACATATACTAACAAAGTAAAACAGAGACTAATAAAGTATGACAGAGGACTACAACAGGAGAGTATAACAGTGGACTGAGAAAGACAAGCTGGGACAACAGGTCTTAAGATTTAAATAAGTGACATGGGTAACGAGGGAGGAGACCATTACAAAACAAACACAAATCATGTGCTAAGGAGCACATAGGAGGAACTGACAGGGGAGACAGGACTGACAAGAGACAAGATAAGATAATTCTTTATTAGTCCTGGGATAGCAAGGCAGATAGTACAAGAAAAGATAAAGTATAAGGTTTTAAGAGTTAAAGCAAAGCTTGTTTTATTCCCCATACGTCCTTAATTAAAGAAAAATAAGTGTTTCAAAGTAAAATAACAGGGTGGTAAATAAGATGCATCTAAGTCAAAAACATTCTACTTACTGTTACTGTAAATATCAAACAATACCTTAAATAATCAAAAATGCATTATGTGGAACCTTCATATTACATTTGCAGCATTGAACATGAGAGACAGTTGGAATGTGTGTGAGAGAGAGAGAGAGAGAGAGAGAGAGAGAGAGACAGAGAGAGAGAGGGAAGGGGGGGGGCTTGACATCACACTCGCCAGAAGTAAACCAATTACACAGGGAAAAGGGGGAGTGGAGCTGTGTGTGTGTGTGGTGTGTGTGTGTGTGTGTGTGTGTGTGTGTGTGTGTGTGTGTGTGTGTGTGTGTGTGTGTGTGTGTGTGTGCGTGTGTTGGGGGGGGGGGTGTCCATTGGTGAAAGGTCACGTCAGTCTCAATACGCTGATGGCTTTGAAATGAAAAACCTTGACCTGTCTGAACAGTTTAGTGTCCACTTTGATTGCTCTGTCTGGCCATTACTGTCCACCAATACACCTCAGAGTAGCCACAGCTGTCAGAACACACACACACACACACACACACACACACACACACACACACACACACAAAACACACACAAACACACACACACACACACACACACACACACACACACACACACACACACACACACACACACACATATATGTGGACTCGCACCTCCTGAAGGTTGTGTTTAGCTTGCTTCCTGCCGCAGACAGGTGGAGAGTGTGTGTTATCTGGGCTCCCTGCAGGATTAGACAGGGTTTATCTGCTGCTGAATAATGAAGCACATATCAGCCCTGTCCCTTTAATCGCCACTCAAAGAAGACACAGCGGGAAAATGGGGAAAAACGGTCCTTTTCCATTTGGGCTGAGGGACGTTTGTGCCTATTGTGGTGCAGATTAGGAGTTACGGAGACATTAGTCCACAACACACGTACCGTTCTGGGAAAAGCCTTTAATTGCTGTTCACTCTTTAAAATGAAGGTTTCACAGCTGCTGCACTGACTCTTATTTTAAAGTCTGCTTCATCAAATTTAGCTAACATAACTGTCCATCTGCCTGTCTTCCTGTCTGTCTGTCTGCCCATCTGTCTCTTTGTCCATTCATTTGTATCTCAACCTCTCTGATTCTCTATCTAGGAGGACAGACTGTATACATTTCACTTTCTGGCCACTCATATGTCTCTTTGTCCATTTGTTTGTCTGTCCATGTCTCTCTCTATCCAGCAGTCTCTCTGTCTAGCCATGTGTCTGTCTTTGTCCATCTGTTTCTCAGTCTATCGATCGGTCTCCCTGTCATCTGTCTCTCTGTTCATCCTTCTGTCTGTCCATCTTTACATTCACCTCTATTTGCAACTCTTCATTTAAATCTTTGTCTACCTGTCTGTCTATTCATCTATCTTTCCTTTCTTCCATTAGTCTGCCTCTCTGTCCATTCATTTATCTTCCATTATGTTAAGATGATCATTATTAGTCTTTTTCTCTCTTGTGTTTTGATACATGCTGTAGTGCATCTGTGTGTGTGTGTGTGTGTGTGTGTGTGTGTGTGTGTGTGTGTGTGTGTGTGTGTGTGTGTGTGTGTGTGTGTGTGTGTGGTTGTGTGTGTGTGTGTGTGTTGAGCAGCATTTATGTTTGTTCCTCCTGCCTGGAAGCGGTCTGATTAGCCATGGCCACGCTGAGTGTGTGTATTCTGTATTTAGAGAAAGGTGCAGAGAGATGTGGGGTGGAGGTGTGTGTGAGTGTATGTAAGAGACACTATGAGATATTGAAAGAAAGGGCAGCATCCCTCTGTGTCTCTCTCTCTCTGTTTGTGCAGGTCATTAGCATGCAGCAGGAATCAAGCACCTGTCAGCTTCATGAAGGCTCTACATCACACACACACACACACACACACACACACACACACACACACAATATTTTTTTTGTGCAATGGATTTGTGTTCCTGTCATTCGTCCCCTCTGATTTACCTGCACATCCTCTCTCTCTCTCTCTCTCTCTCTCTCTCTCTCTCTCTCTCTCTCTCTCTTTCTCTCTGTCTCTCTCCCAGGATGTAATACAATGCAAGTCAGGGCTGTTCTCTCACAGCAGGGGTCATTAAAGTATGCTGGATGAAGCCCCCTGGTACTTTGTAAACAGGTTCAGTGTAGGTGCTGCAGTCAATGTCACACAGGGTCATGTGTGTGTGTGTGTGTGTCTGTGTCTGTGTGTGAGAGAGAGACTCGCTTGGTTGTGCTTTCTGTTCTGTTAGTGTTTATCTATGTGTAATAATGTACTCTACCTTTTCTAAGTGGAATTGTGATCATCCAACATAACATGCTTGTTGCTGAATGCAACCACACTTTCATAGCAATGAGAGATGTAGAATAAAACAAACACAAAAATATAACAAATATTCACAGCCTTTGCTCAGATTTGGCAGCAACAACCTCAAGTGTTTTTGAGCATCATGCCACATGCTTGTTTTTAAGAAGTTTCTCCCGTCCTTCTTTGCAGAAGTTCATTTAAAATTTATTTAATCAATTTTTTTAATCCAAGGCTGTAACATAACACAGTGTGCAAAAAGTGAACACTTTCTGGATTCACTGAATGTGTATGTATATGTAGAGTGTATATATAAGGTTGTGTAGTCTGGTCAATGGCTAACATTAGTCAATGGGGGCAATGATATGATTTGTTTTCTGTTTTCTTTCTGTTCTTCTCGTCTGCTTTGGCAGCAGTGCGGTCATCGATTAGAGAGCTCCATCACACAGATTGTGTTACTGATGCCAAAGCTTATTCCTCAGTCGTTGTTTAGAGTCCAACATACCGGTTCATGTTGAGACTCATGATTGCGTCACTCCTGTAGAATTGTCAGGAGCACTTTCACGTTGCAAAACTCCCATTCTACCAGATCCCAAAGGGATTCTGTTAGAATGACGGGAATTCCATTCCAGAACACTGAACTCATCATTTTCAACAAGCCAGTGCTGGAAGTAACTGTTAGAGAGTGGGTAAATTGTGAACATGACAGTGGGCAACCATACTGTGGCACTGTGGTCTGTGGAATTCACACAGTTATTTATTGGTATTAATGGCCCAAAGTGTGCCAACATTCCCCACACCATTACACCAACACAATACAGGTCGAGTTATGGCTTTACTATAACCTTTGTCAGCTCCAACCCATCATTATCTGGATGTTTCAATAAACTGGATGTTTATTTCTTAGAAGCACAGTGTCCAAAAACCCTTGTATGCACAAAGTAGAGGGTTTCTAATAACTCTAAGAACCCGAGATCCGCACTTTGCAGGCAGTTCCATGCAGTTTTCTAGGCTTCTTAACTCACACATACCATGACAGTAATCCCAGTTTAAATGCCATAGGAGCTTCCAGTGCATTTTTACTGTCTGTCCACATGCACAACCTGCATGCAGACTCCAATTGATCATCAAGAGGGGACAGAGCTAATGATGTAAGTGACCCAGATATTGGGTTACAGAGAGAAATGAGAAGGGAGCAGCTGTTGCTTTCTTTCAGAATAAAAGTCCTGAGAAGGGCTAATACTGATACATACATAAATAACAAAAATAATGAAGGACATTCAGGTTGCTGTTTTTTTTATTATTTTTAGTTTTTAGTATTAGTTATTATTAGGGGTGGGACTTAAAAAAAGATAATCTAATTAATTAGAAGCTTTTAGGTTGAAATTAATCACGTTTTAATCACATTTCAATATTTAACATGATAAATATTGATTTAAGTTTGGTTGATGAATGAACCAACGAACATAAGCTTAAACCACAAAATCGTGTTTATTTTCCCACCAGTCTACTACACAGACCAATGGATGAGTGAAGAAAACACAGAGCAAACACTGGAAACAGAACACTGGTCAGAACACTGGAAATTCTGACCAAAAATGCCAAAGTACTGATTGATTTCAACTGCTCCCATTTTTTAAACATGTGAATGAAAAAACAAAAACCAAACAATCCCAGTTCAAGATAAAATGTTATCTCTACCATCTAAAATGGTATTAAAAGCATCCTCCGATTGACTTATTCTTCTTATAACTTCTTATTATATATAATGTCCTGAGCAAAACTCCCAACATTAAACAACAACAACAACAAAGGGCATGACAATCTGGTCAACAGTCAGTAACACAAATCCATTGGCCTTATGATAGCATCTACTGCTTCCTCAGCCAGTTACTGAGACAAACTAGCCTTTCGACATTTTCAGAGGTCAATGCTGCCCTCTTCTTCTGAACTATGCTACCAGCAAGTGAGAAAAGTCTCTCACAAGGAACAGACATGGCAGGACTGGCCAGATATTTTCGGGCCTGGGCAGAGAGTTGTGGATAGGCACCTGCATGACGTGACCACCACTGCAGTGGGCGTGCTGTCTCACTGAGGGTAGGCTCTGCTCTGTAGAGACTTAGAGTCCTGTTAGTCCTGAACTTGCATCAGCTGACGCAGTCTGCAGCGCCTCCTGTAACCCTTTATCTTCAACCACAGAGCGTGGTCTACAGTCCACAGCAATCCATCTCGCCTGTGAATTGGTCAATTTGTCTGACGTGGACTTTAGCCTTTTGTTTGTGAATGTGAACCCCCGACATGTGGTCGAGTGCTGACTGGCGACACTGTTTGCTCACATTAGGAATGCTATCACATTTAGCAGCTAAGTTAACATTACTGACCTGTTCAGTAATTCCATCCAATTCCATCTGGAAATTTCTTGTATTTAAATTTCCCATGCAGCAGCGTAGTCTCTTCCGTCATCTCCATCATGTTCCTCACATTGTGTATCAATATAATCTGTATGCCTGGAACTCGTGCACTGAGAAGCATTCTACGGTGCAAAGTGAAATTAAAATGCGTAAAATTTATTATTTGGTTATTTTCCCTGTAACTAATTGAATTGTAATTAACTGAAATGAACGTGTTAAAGTCCCAACCCTTGTTATTATTAATTATTATTTGTCTCAATTGTCCAAATAATCCTTGTCAATCTAATCAACAAAATAATTCATTGAACTTATTGAATTTTCAGGTTAAAAACACCCTGGAACAGGATTTCTGGGATGCAAAGTGTTTTTTGTCCTCATGAGAAAAAAAAAAGAGTAATTTTTACATCTCAAATGAAGCCTAGGATCTCCTGAAAATGAAAATATATGGCATGTGTGACTGTCTCCTATGAATACTTATTTTTTTGTGAATAAAATACATTAAACCATGAAAATATACCACAAAATTGGCATAGGGTTCTAAAGGTTATAGTAGCAAGAATGGATAAGCACAAGTAGCAAGTGACCATATTATCCCAGGGAGAGTCATACATCATCTGCCTCACCCAGACTTCATTACTTCTATAGACGTCTACATCCACACACACTTCTTCATCATCGTCATCTTTGGTTACATTGAGTAAATGTTGTTGTGCTGAACACTGCATAGGCAGACAATTTTGCTGACTCTGGAACAGTCCGCAGTGCAGGTGTGTGTGTAAATATGTGCATGCGTGTGTATGCTGTGCACATTTATGCTCATAATCATCATCAACACATGTACAAGGCCAAGGTATACAAGGACAGTTTGTACATAGTGTTCTTTAAAAAAAATGAAATGCAGCTCATGCATGCCTTTAACATTTCCCTTATTAGAATCACCTTATTCTGGCGCTACCTTGTTTGTCTACTGGATACTTCTAAACTCACTGGAACCCCAAGCTTGTGTTGCCAGTCACTGGACATTTGATATGAAACACTTGCCTTATGTCATCACTATCCAGCCCAAAAATGTCTGCATTACTTTGTGGTCAGAAAGTGAAAAAGGTTTTGAAGATGACTACAAACTACATCAACAGATGATCTGCAGTCTCTACCTGAACACCATCAAGTAGTGTCTTCCAATTAAGGGAGTTTTTAAGGGAACTGCATTTAGTTTATAAATAATCACTTTTAATTATGCAATTTCTGAGCTTAATTAGATCCCTGAAACAGATTGTTTGTTTTATGTTTCAGAATATTGGTTCATACTACAGTCTGTCAGTCACTATTGAATATATTAATAATGATGAAAAAATGTCATAATAGTATGAACATGTAATATAATAATAATAATAATAATAATAATAATAATAATAATAATAATAAAAATAATAATAATAATAATAATAATAATAATAACAATGTTCAAATGTGCTGAATAAAAAAATCAGATACGCACACTGAAATCAAGTTTTTATATTGAACACTATGCAGCACAATGCACATTTTGTTCAGTGCATAATTAATGTATAATAATGTAATTAATACAGTCCACCAGGAAGCAATCGAAAGTGCTAAAGAGGAAAGTCAGCATGCTGTGAGCTGCAGATAGAACAGACATGAAAGGTGAATGAAGACCTGTGCAGGGTAAACTTTAGCAGCACAGAGGTTGCGTGTTTCTTAACTCAGTTAGAGCTAATTTTGGCTCCACAGTGATTTGTGTAAAAAAGCTCTAGTTTCTGTTCAGTTTTGATGCAAATTGCTTCAGTTTACCTTACTGACCAGATATTAGCAAGTTAAACAGACAAACCCTGACATTTTCTCCCATTCCAAAGTTCCCATCGACTCCTGAACAAAAGGTTAGTTAACACACCTTGCATGCACTATAAAATAGTGTGTCATGGTGATGATGATAAATATATGAATATGACAAAACCTTAGACTTGATCCTCTTAAAAGTCTGAAAAATCTCTGAAGCTCACTGTGTCCTGCCAAATTTACCCTGACGCAAACCAAACTATTTGCATGCTGCACCTGTGAGGCTGTGTCTGGACAATAGAACCTCTTATTTCCTCCATGTTTATGCAGATATTTCTGCATGCATTCAGCTCAAAAATATGCTAGATGATCAGTTTCCAGCAGGAGTCATGAGATATAAAGTGTTATTTAGTCATTATAGCCAAAAAGACACACAGAGTTTTCCTTTCCAAATTTGAAAAGCCTGGCTAGGATGTAGTTTAATGAAAACTCATAGAACCATTTGAGCGCTTATTTTGTCCTTTATGAGGTAGAATGTGATTGTGATGGATAACCTCTTGAAGATTGTACTTTAAAGAAATGTTTTTATATTGCACCTCATGCCTGTCATTATTAGTGCAAAACCCTTTTCCAGAACTATATAATCTTATTGGTTAGAGTGTAACAGTCAGTATTATGTCATTGACACTGGGGCTATGTATGGTCTTAATCATCAGAGAGGGAGTTTCACTGAAGTAGAGTGGGAGTGGACAGTGGCAGTGTGTATATTAATCACTGGTCTGAATAATCATTCAGTTTGGTTGCATTCTTTGGGTGCAAACACCTTTTCACTTGAAATTGGCAAAATTGTTACCTTGCACATCAAATACGTGAAAGAAGACTACTATAAAATAAGAATGAATGTATTGTGGAAAATCTGTGAAGATTCTTTAATTCAGAATAGGACAAATTATTGTTCATGGCAGTGTATATTAGGTGAGATGGCGTTGATGGTGCAGCCGTAAAGCTCGTTCAGAAACTGCGGTTTGGGTCACTTTTACCCACTTTTATCTTGTTTTTGTTTTCTTCTGAATGATTTCCAATTTGTCTTTCCGGTAATCTCTTGCACCAAAACGTCCACTTTGAGCGATTTCTCAGAGTAAAGGCCAGACCAGACAGCTCCACTCTTCTGCGTCCTGCTGACCAGTCGATGATTGAAGCTCCGTGTTTCTGTTTCTCTTTCTAGACAGCAAAAGAGATTTGTCACAGACATCTACCCTGACCACCCCAGACCACCAGAAACAACACAAGCAGAAGGAGAGAGAGAGAGAGAGAGAGAGAGAGAGAGAGAGCGCTAATTGTTTCTAATAAAGTGGCCAATGAGTGAAAGCCAGAGAAAGGCGTTTTTGGCCCATGATTGGAAGAACAACTTTGGTGTTTCTAATAAAGTTTCCAGTGAGAGAAAGTAGAGTATTTGATACTTTATTGTAACTCAGATGCTTAAAGCATGATTGTCGATTTGCACACATGAAAGATTTCATGTTGTTAACAGTCGGTGTGTGTGTGTGTGTATGTGTGTGTGTGTGTGTGTGTGTGTGTGTGTGTGTGTGTGTGTGTGTGTGTGTGTGTGTGTGTGTGTGTGTGTGAGCTGTAGCACTGAAGATATTTTCACACTAATTAAGGATGGTGAGAGAACTTCCTGGAGACGGAATTCCTGAAGCTAATTAACAGGAAGTTCTGCAGCAGTTCATCTTCAGTTAGACAGTGGCGAAAACTTCACTGATGCTTTTAGACTTAACCTTTTAATGTTTCCACAGTTAGATTGTTCCTGCAGCCCTGATATAGCACAGTGTACTTCCTTACAAATCAACTTAAAAAGCATTTTAGGATTGAAAAAACAAAGGGCAGTGACTGTACAGAAGTACAGGCTTAAAATGATACAGTATCTGATTATAGAGCATGTTTAGAGGTTTTGCTTTTCAGTTTGGCCAATGATACATATTAAGTTAAGCCTCAAAACACTCGGAATTGATTTAATAATAGATGATTAGTCTGTTCTCAGTTTGTTTAATGTTTAGGGTCAATAGAGATTTTAATGAATATTATTACTTTTGGGTTTTCTCTCAACTGAATTTGTGCTTTTCACATTTCCCATGGGGAGTTCATCCTTTAAACGTAAATAAGTTTTCAGTATATTCAAAAAAATGTTATATTCTAAGTTCTGCCTTCTATTAGATGTATTATTTAACATTTATGCCCATATAAAGGACCCTGTGTAGACAGTGTCAGATACATTGCTTGAAATAGGCATTCATTTCTCTACCTAAATGCTGTATTAATAAGCCTTGATTAGGATATGAAATGTTTGACTAACTTTGTGATGCAAACAATTATTACTTCACACATTTTGGGAATGTTTCTGGAGCATTATGTACAAGCTTTCCTTCTTAAAATGTTGGTAAACGTTCTTATAATCTTCATCCTCACATGGAGACCTATCCACATAGGAGTTCACATGGAGTTCTATCTTATCACTTTCTATTCTTAGCTTGCAGGCCATGGAGGGCAGCAGAGGCATTGATGGGATTCAAAGTCATGACCTCCAGTCTCTTCATAAGCAAGCATTTAGACAGTTGCACCACTGTAGAGTTGTGTAACCATGTCCATTTCTGTCCATTTGTAAGAAGATCTTAAGGCTCATTGCTCCATTGTCAAAAACTCCAGATTTAGACTTGTCATGTGGAGTTAATTAAGAAAATACTTATAATATTAATTTGGTCTGATTTTACGTTGTTTATACTGTTACTAAACTGCTGAACAGCAATGATATCTCCAGGTTGTGGTGCACTGAAGCTAGTAACCTCTACAACATCTGTTTCTAGTGTTCAAACATTGCAGCGTTGAAGGTACAAATTACTTATTCAAGGTGTATCAGGCTCTGATACACTTACTTTGGGATGTTTCATTTATTTGATACCATTTATGGACTTTTTGTTGAGCCTTGGTTGTCATTGAAGTTTTTCTCCAAGGCTTCAGGGGACAAGCGTTCCAGCAAAATGTCCCACAGTTGACAGTGCTGGCAGTGTGTAATTTATCTGCCACTTTCTGCCCCAGACCCCGCGGCCCCCGCCTCAAACGCCTGCCAGGAAGAAGCTGTGGCTCACTGCCTGCCATGTCACTGCCTTATTAAATTAGCTTTATTTTTTTTGAAGTAGAAAAGCGCAGACAAAAGGAGGGCTTTGAAATTGTCTCCATGAGGGCAACAAATAAATTCACTTTAATAATCTGTAAACATAACATTATCACCACCTGCTTAATGTTGTGTAGAGTTGCCAAAGCAGCCCTGACTCATCGACACATGGACTGAAGGTGTCATGTTGTATTTGGCATCAAGATGTTAGCAGCAGATTTTGTAGGACCTTAGCTTCAATGAACTTTGGGTACCCATGCCCATGTCACCAGTTCGCCAGTTGTCCTTCTATGATAGGTACTGACCACTGTATATGAGGAACACCTTGCAGCTGCCTGATGTCTTGGAGACAAGTGCTGCTGTGAGCACTGCTGTGTTTAATTACTGCGGATTGTTCATTTAGTTATCTGTTCTCCACCTCATGGATTAGTATATTCTCATCTGTTTAACTGCAGTTTGATGAAATGACTTATTTTATGAAATTTGTTTGGATGGAGCATCAGAATGTGCTTGTGTGTGGTAGCCTATGATGGATTGATGCCCTGTCCTGGGGTTATTCCTGCCTTGTGCCCAACGAACCCAGCACGAACCCTGACCAGGTTGAAGTAATTTGACCCAAGTGGAAATCTCAGAGCAGTGCCTCTTAAATATGAAATCAATTTGAAGTGAAATACTTCTTTTGTGCACCTTCTAACGACACCTTTAGTGTAATTATGGTGAAAGAACCGACAAGCTGCTATAGACAGACCTGCTTTGAAATCACTAGTTATATATGAGGCATTGCTGTGTAGTGGTCTTCAGAATGAACGACCTCCATGGGGACAGTTACTAACACAAGAACAGTTGCAGATTTTCTTTCTTTTCATTCATTTGGAGAAACTGACCAAAGATGTGGACTTCTGAGATTTAAAACTCCCCAAGCCCCCTCTGCTCAATTTAATCATAAAGCTACCAGTGTTAGAAGGATGAAGCTAGAACTGTCTGACATGTAAAACTCCACCATGGCTAATCAAACGGCTGCTAAGACAACACCGCTATAGATCAAAACTCTGGCTTGCATCACCCACACTTAGTGATGGGGAGAGGGGTGACCACCCTGCCCACCAGATTGAGAAAAAGGATAATTATGATCTCTCGGACTCTTGACAGCTCTGGCATCACTGGGAATCGAACCTGTGCCCTCTTAATGTGCCACCTGAGAGTTAAAGCAAGCTTCCAAAGAGGGTATAATGATGTTCACAGACTCCACAGATGTTCACAAACAGGTTTACCTCTGTTTTGAGGCTTTACAACTCAGGATCAGAATAAGCTACAGACATGATTCACATATCACAACAAACTATGTAAACTACTTAAAGATTTATACTATCTCACCATGCCGCGTTGTTGTATGATGTCAGTGAGTAATGCAGCTAAGTGTTAAAATGAAGTAGTTCCCAACTGAATTATATTCCAGTTTAAATGCCAAAGAAGCCTGCATGCAGACCTGGGGCCGGGCTGATGACATGACTGACTAAACAGGAAAGAAAATGAATTGCAGATTTGTAATTAAAAGATTACAAGACCATGTTTTTTGCAACAGTTAAGGTACTAATATGTACCAGAAGTCCAGTATTGTATCTTTGAGGGCACATTTACGAAAGATGTAACTCTACAAAACAGTACTTAAACCTTACCTCTGTTTTAATGTATACAGTAGGTAAGGGAAGAAATATATACTTTCTTCTTCTTCTTCCTTCGGCCGCTCCCCTTAGGGGTCATCACAGTGGATCATCATATTTATGATCCGCATTATAGTTTTGGCACAAAATGCTCTTCCTGACGTAACCCTCACCATTTATCTGGGCTTGGGACTGGCACCAGAAGTGCACAAATTACACCCCTAATGGCTGGTATACTTTATATATCTGTATATTTTACCATTGGTTTGAAATCATGTTTGAAGTCATATTTTGAGAAAGCTTAATAGATTTCATGCAAAACATGGTACTAACATCTGCTATGAAAAAAGACTTCTTTGTTCAATGCCTTTCTTTCATGCGTTCACAAAAAAGCAGGGGGGCGGGGTCATGTACTTAAGATTCAGAAAATTCAGTTTTGCAAGTGTTGAGACAAGGACAATCGGGGCAGGTTTATTTGTACAGCTTTTCAAATACACAGAGGTCATTCATAGCAAAAAAAAAAAAAAAAAAAAATGACGACAGAAATGACATAGATCAAGTAAAATAAGCTTTCAAAAGAAGAGAAAGCTAAGAGTGCAGCAAAGTAGTAAACACTTGCATTCCGTCTGTTTTTAAAAAAAAAACAATGAATGCAATACAAAAGAAAGAACTTGGAGACTTACTTAGACAGGTCATATTTAAATGCTTTCAGTTTATTGTAGCAGATGGGGTATTTCCTATGTTGGGCAGTGTAAGTCACGTTTACACCACTGCTATAAACACAACTCGTGCTTTGATCACCCCCTCATGGACAGCTGTACATATGCTTTTGTTGGCAGGCTGAAGGATTTATATGCACCAAAGCTGCTGTAAAATTAAGGGAAAATTACTATATAATATTGCTTTGAAGTATATACATTTATAAGTATATACTAGAACATGCCCACATTGGTCATAGCCTTTAGGATTGAAGAAAATTCTACAGGTGGTTTCCTTTAGAGTCGACTCACAACAGAAGATCACAAACAATGTTACTGTAACCAGGCAAAAACTACAAAAATATATGGACGTTTCTATGTGAGATCATGTCACAAAACAAACAAAAACAAAAAAACAATGATGAATAATATTATGAAAACTTTAATATTACCTTTTAATGTATGTTTTCCTTAACCCCATTTCCCCATAAGTGGTGGTTATTATACACTTGGATCATTGGACCTACATTAGAGGTAATTGGTGTGATGATTTTAAAATACTGTAATTCACAGACTAGAACTTTATTGTGGAGCTGTGCTGCTTATTAATCCAGTCCCATCTGGATCTGACCTTCAGCTGACCCAAACAGTAATACATGTACTGCACTTTGTGTAGGTTTTACTGCAGACTACATTCACTTTATAGACTTTTAGACCACTGCTAACAATCAGGAGAGGAGAATCTAATTATTGGGTCGATACATTTGAAAGGATTTTGTAAAGAAAATGGGAATTTGGGATTTTTGACCTTGCTGAGCTTTGTTTAACCGTTTACCTCAGTTCTCTTAACAATCTTCATTGGGCTTATGGTACGGCCCAAGCATTCCAATTAAGCAGAAAGAAAAGCATCTAAAATGACCCAATTAGCTGAAGTGGTCATTTGGCAGCCAGTTGAATGTAGCTTCTTGTCTTAAAGGCTAAAACTAATTAAGTTTTTTTTTTTTTCTTCCTTTCTTAAAGATCTCTCTTTGAATGTCACATGAGAGACCACAGCAATCGTCTCACAATAAGCTCTCCTTACACTTGTGAAAGGCTTTTTAAACCGAGTTCTATTTGTGGAATTTTATTGATGTCTCTGTTGGATCTGTTTGAGATCAGATAAAGGTGGAATTATTCACTGAAGAGTTGAAAATGTTGGTTTTAAATTCCAGATATCGCTGTTTGATATCTGATGGCTGGACTGATTAATATGTAAAATGCAGCCATTTGAGATAAATCCCAATTTCCACTGTTCTTTTGCCTCTTAAATGTCCACTTTACTGAGTCCACCATTAACATAGTGTAAAAGTGCAAGTGAAAAGGGCATTTTTATTTTTTTTTACATCTTTATATACACTGACTGAAATGGATATAGAACTAAATACAAGAACACTTATCAGATAAGTATGATACACTGTATGTCTAAATGTTTGTGGACACCCTTTCTAAAGAATGCATTCAGATATTTTAATTTAAAATAATTAAATGTAAACATGCACATAGACCCAGTGTGCTTGCACACTGTTAATTGTCTATAGTGTATAACACTAGTTATTTCAAACACTAGGGGGAAGTGAGCACACTTGCTCAAAGGGACTTCAGTCCTCCCTGTTAAGGGAATTGAACTGGGAACATTCCAGTCTCAAGACTGGTTCCCTACATCAAAGCTCCAAAATCTAGTAAAAATAGAGATATTTATTCAAACATAAGAAATGTATACAATACAATATACACTTAGTTATCATTGTGTTATATGATACTTGAGCATCAACTTCTATCTTAATATACATGTTACTCATGTTTAAAAGTGAGGTTTGCTTGGAGAGTTCAGGTGTGATATGTATTCCTAATGTCTAATTACAAACCAAAAAGTTCTAAAAATAAAAAACAGTGTGGTACAAATATTGGACATTGAGAGGAGAGTGTATGGGAGTGTGTTTCGTTGACAGAACACCCACATAGCATTGGTTGTATAAGTGTATTAGGTTACAAAATGGCAAAAAGTTCTTCTTTCTGCTTTTCATTCCAGCCGGAGTCGGTCAGTCTTCCCGCAGTGACTCTCCACTGAGCTCACTGAAGTGTGGCTTTGCTTGCTCGGTCAGCAGCGCATGGAATGTTTCCGTGGCAATCTGATTTGTTTGACTAGCAGGCAGCAGATTGTTGTTTCTCAGTTCTGGATGCTCCGTCGAGACGTCCAAGTCCGTACTCACACTTCAGTGGCACTGTTCAGTCAACATAGATGGAAATGCTACATTTATTGTACTTTAAGTTTGAGATAAATAACTGTTGGGCGGGGTTAAAGTACAATAGGAGAAATTGACAGGGCAAAACTGCTGTAAGCAAAATGGGTGGGGCTATACTCTTGTTGGCTGCATGGGTGGGGCCATACTGTTGTTGGCTGCATGGTTGGGGCTATACTGGCTGAATGGAAAGGGTTAAACTGGCGTAGGCTAAATGTGTGGGGCTAAACTGCTGTTGACTGAACAGGTGGTTCTAAACTGCTCTACAGCCAATCAGAGTCTTAGATGAAGAGCAGCAAAAAACAGCACGCTTTAAATTCAGCTAAAGCAATTTAAAAATAAGTGATGCCAGCACCATAGTTTTGGACCTTCTATCTGATATAGATGAGATATGTCCTGCATTATGCTTCTGTTTTCTGGGGATGTTTATTTGTTTACGCCTGGTGAAATACCGTGATTGAAGCGGTGTGCATCTTAATGCTCCACTCGAGACATACTACAATACAGCTACATTTCAGCCTCTGCTACCCTGAACTGCGCTGAGGAGATGAATCCATATTTATAATCGCATTATAAACCACAGGGGAACAACACTCTTTAGGCAACGTCCTGTTTTAAAGCATATCAGCTTCAGAGGCTGTGCGCGCGCGTGTGTGTGTGTGTGTGTGTGTGTGTGTGTGTGTGTGTGTGGCACAATATATTGGGTGCACATCCTTATTGTTTTGTGGGTCTCTGCAATTCTCAGCACAGAAAGATATAAATATAAAGATATAAATCAGGATTTAGGCACCTGTCCTGTTGTTTGAGTTAGTATCAATTTAGGCAATCAGGAATCAGTAGCAAGCACCAGGGATGCCATAGCAACCTCGTAAAACAGCGTATCAACCACCAATTACCCCCATAGTATCCAAGTGGGACCCTAGAGCAGCAGCATAGCAACCATTTGGATCAGCATCCATTGCTACTGTAGTATCACTCCATCTCACTCCCACTGCAACCACCAAAAATACCATTACAACTGTTTAGCAACAAGATAACAGCCACTTGAAAGATGTGCAACAAATGTTGACAACACCCATAGCAACCACATATGACAGTATATCTATCACGTTTAACCCCTTTTGCAGCTACGTTGGATACCAAAGCAACCGCTTATCAACAGCATAGCAACACCAGAATGGCATCAGTGTATGTATAGCAGATTCACAGTAATCTGTTGCATTCTTTACATACATCAGAATACAGATCGAGATTATTTCTCAAACAGGTTAAAATCTCTTAAATGCCCTCACCAAAAAATACAGTGCAATAAAATTTTTTGCATTTTTTTGTTTTTCTGTTGGGGCAAAATTTTGAAACACACCTCTACAAAATGTTTGGCACTTTGTGGAAGAAATCCGAACAAAAACACAATTTTAAAAATCCTAACACACCTCTACCGATTGATAGAGATGGAATGATGAGGTTGAGTTAATTTCTTCAGTAACACCTTATTCACTAAGATAAGTGACTCAAATGCTCTACCAAAAGGTTGAGCTCAGCATTAAAGAGGTAAACTACTGTAGGTCATGGGGGACGGACTGCTCAGCCTCTGCTGTTTTGTTACTTTTTTAATCTGTAATTTTTCACCTATAGTTTATTTTTTCTTGAGTTTTCATTTTTGTTTTGACATATCATTGACATGTACATTTACACTCATTTTACACGTGTTATCCCACGTGTAAAACACCTGATGGTGTTTTGTGTTTCAGCCACAGAATTCATTGAAATGCAAACAAAGGAAGACTAGCATTTTGTCCATATCTTGCACCCCCTATCTATCCATGTGTGTGTGTGTGTGTGTGTGTGTGTGTGTGTGTGTGTGTGTGTGTGTGTGTGTGTGTGTGTGTGTGTCTGTGTGTCTGTGTGTGTGTGTGTACTGATACCTGAAAACTGTCTTCTTTTCTCCTCGTTTTAAAACTGATCCTGGCAGCTCGCTTGGGGGGTGCGTGTGTATTTTGCGAGGTGTGTAAAGACTGCCCTCACTCTCTGGCCCCTGCAGGCTGAAGTGTGTTTGTTGCAGACTTTCACTCATGCAGCATGACCTCTGCTTTCCCAAAGCTGGCGTGTGTAAACACTGACTGACCCCTTCACTTCCCTGCTGTTGTGGTTGACTTTATTAGCTAAAGGGTTGTAAGGCATTAGAACATTTTCTGACACACTGATCAATCTGCACTAAACAGAGCTGCTCAGAAGCATAATCAGAATTATCTACCAAACACTGGGACACTATGGTAACCATATAGCAACAGTCACAATACTGCAACCCTCAACTAACCCCTTAATTACCACATAGGATACCTTAGCAACTGCTTAAAAAACAACAGTAACTACCTATCACACCAGGGAAACCACCAAGCAATCCCATTACAACCATCTAGAATACCGCAGCAACCACTTACCCTAGCAACAGCATAGCAATTACTAGGAACTGCATGGCAAAAATCTAGAACACATCACCCAACCTCTTTGCAATCATCTTGGATGCCACAACAAATATCTAGCAAAACAATGATAATCATATATATCATTGCAGAGTCAAAGCAATAGCATAGTGACCACTTGAAATGGTCTAGCTACTACTGTCCAAACCCAAAGCAATTAAGCGGGTTAACATAGCAACCACCTAGCAAAATCATAACACTCACCCGGGATATGATAGCAATCATTTACACAGTAACCACTAAGCTACGTCATAACAGCCACCCATTTGGGATATATAAATGGCTTATTTAGCCAAAATACAAACTAGTCCAGCTAAATATGTCCAATTTCTGCCCCTGTTCCTGGCTTGGAACATCATCACCAGAGTCTGTAAATAACCTTGTGATTACTAAAAAACAGGTTTAGGTGTGTGTGTGTGTGTGTGTGTGTGTGTGTGTGTGTGTGTGTGTGTGGGAGAGAGAGAGAGAGAGAGAGAGAGAGAGAGAGAGAGAGAGAGAGAGAGAGAGGCAAAGCTAGTGATTACCAGTCTAGAAATGCTGAATGTGGATTGAGGTTCCTGGGGGTCATAGCATTGACTCAATGAATGTGTTTCTGCCTTCTTTCATTATTTATGTTTTAGACTGTAGACTGAGCTTATATGAAATCACCTTCACTATACTGAGATGGGGCCTGTTCAGGTTGTGGACATTCTGAGCTGGACACTCTGTGTCTAGATGGTAGGAAGAGTGTGCTGAAAGGCCAGGCAGAAGCTCAGAGATAATTCATTTTCCAGCAAATGAGCCTGGCTTCGCATTGCTCTCAGACATATTAATAAGTTTAGAAATGCTGCAGCTCGTCTGTTTATTTTGCATGCTACGTATTTTGATTAAATTGCAGCTGTGATGTTTGGGTAATGACGTCCCATTGTTTGCACAGACAGAAGCTGCCTCTCTGATGGTTGTCGCTGTAACTGTATCTCTCTCTCTCTCTCTCTCTCTCTCTCTCTCTCTCTCTCTCTCTCTCTCTCTCGCTGCAGGTCCTGTAGCTGTTATTAGTGGAGAGGAAGACTCTGCCAGTCCGCTCCATCATGTCAATCATGGTATTATAACCCCCTGTACCCTGGATGCTGGACCTGACGCAGTGGTGATTGGCATGACCCGTATTCCAGTGATAGAGAACCCTCAGTACTTCCGGCATGGGCACAACTGTAGCAAGCCTTCTACATGTGAGTACCTAACCTAGCAATTCACAGACAGTATAATCAAATTTGTTGCATCTAGATTATATATATCATATATACAGTGAGGGGTTCAACTCCTCAACTCCTCTATATATGGTCCCAATCAAATATATTCAACCCCCACTGTAAAGTATGTTTATTAGCAAAATTTACAAACATTCAGCTGCCCAATGAAGCATGAACAATTCAAATAATTTGACACAGCTTCAGATTTAACACAAAATGCCACTTTAATGGCTCTTGTGGTCTCATTATATATTATGACACTACAAGCATCTTTAGTACTTAGTAGAGGGTTTTTGTGATGACCTGCTGCAAACATGGATACCAGCTTCTGGAAGAATTCCTGAAGAATATTCTCATGTTTTTTGTGCATCTGTTTACTTCAAATCCTGCCCAAGCTTTTTTTATGGACTTCAAGTCAGGTGACTGTTACAGCAACTCCAGAATCTTCCATGACTTCTTCTGAAACCAGGCCTTGGTTGTATACCTGTGGTATGTTTGGGATAATTGCATCTTGCCCTCCACAGGCTGCAGTTTTCTAATGCCAGAGGAAGCAAAGCAGCCCCAGGTGATTACTGAGCCAATGCCATGCTTTATTGTAGCTTATTGATCTACATGTCTTCCAGATACGAAGACTCTAGAACAGGTTGTTACTGTACTTACTGGTTCACTGCAGTGACCTGACCTAAACATTGTCAGATCACTCACTGAGCGCCATAATTAAACCATATTTCTGTATAAACTGATCCCAGTTTTCAAAAGAGATCACAGTTTAAAACCATTCCTGAGAGAAAGAGAGAGAGAGAGAGAGAGAGAGAGAGAGAGAGATGGTCCTACTGGTGCTACTGTTTGACTATGATCCTCTCTTGACTAGGTTTTGCCAGTTCTTCCAGTTGCCCCTTGAGTCCTTGCAAATGGAAGCCAATCCATTATTGTCTGAGGCGCTCGGCAGGTTTTTAAAAAGCTTGTGAAAAGCCCCATGACTTCCAGCCCTGAACGACAGCGCTGTTCTGCCATTCGCCAGGATTTGTGGTTTCTCTGTCCTTGTCAGATATTCCTTTTTTTACAGTGCTCTTAGCAGAGTTCATAAATCTCCCTCTCTGCCTCATCCAGCTTGAGAGACCCCTTTAGTTTTAGAGCACCTGCAACAGCACTGTCTTGTTTTGAAGGAGTGAAATGAAGTTTAATGAAAATGTAGGTCAGTGGAGGATCCACTGGCATGGCTTAGAGAATTCACTGAGAGAAGGGGTGAAGAAGAGTGATGAGAGGAGGGGGGAATAAGAAAAACTAAGATACAAATGATTTACAGGCATGTAGACACAAACCCAACTCAGTCCACATCCATGATGAAATGATGGCATAGAACGTATACCGTTTCTGTCATGCAAAACTTTGTATCTCGTAAACAACTACATTTACTTTTTTCTATTGGTCCTTTCATCATGAAATTCTTATACAATATAAAGAGCAATGGCCGGATTCACATCATGGCCGACTCTGTGAAGGTCACAGATTTCCAGGTCCATGTGAAGTGAAGCTTCTTATTCGGATTTCCATTCCACCTGAAATAAATAAAACGCAAGATTCAGCCTCAGGTTGCTGGGACTGTCTAACATAGCCATTTGTAACTATGAATATTAAAGAATAAAAAGTTTGGCTGAGATTCAGGACATGTAGAATACAAACTTCAAGCATTTCCTCTTCATATTTTTTTGTGTTGCTGCAAGCTTATCTGCTCTGTCTGATTATTACACACTTACACTTTGCACATACACTAAGTACACTATTTTGCATTGCACCATTCTGTTATGTTTTGACCTTAGACTGGGTGCTGATGTTAACAAATGAGTTGATATATGTAAAAAAAAGTAATTTTTATGTAAACTAGACTTAATTTATTTGGCTAAAAACAATTTGTGATATTAGTGTTTCAAAACCAATGACATTAAAAATGGAAATACCCTCTTTTTCCTGAAAGCAGTGATCGACAATAACCCTACTGTAAAATTAGTATTTCATAAATGCAATCTTTTTTGCAACAGTGATGGTACTGCAAATGATCTGTGTCATTTAAGACCTTAAGTCAATACAACAAGGCTTTATTTAAAGTAATTTTGGACCATTTCTTTTAGTCTAATTGTAATAACATTTTGACACAACATTAATTGCTTTTTTGGGGTTTTTTTTGGGTTTTTTTTAATTTTCTGATAAACAACAAAAGAGAGAGACTGGGTTTTGTTGTGATAGTGACAATTTATATATGCATTCATTTTTTTTACAACTCCCATCAGTCCACTCCTAATAAACACCATGTCCTGTATTTCTAACCACTCTTTTCAATGTTGTTGTGAATTTTTGGGTGTTTTTGAATGTTATTTCGTTCTGGATTGACAATAAAAAATTCTAATTCGAAAAGTTTACACAATGTATAGGGTAAACATTGAGGCTAAGGAATATCAATATGTCTATGGAGGTCTCTGACTGACAAAACCATGGAGCTTTCTATTGTCTTCCATACAGACTTAATCCAGCCTTAATCTGACTATTATCTGTCTTTAGGATTTTACATCATTGCTTGCTTGGCAGGCTTTATTCCCTGAAGGTAGCTTCTCTTTTCCGTACTCATGATCCTCTCTGAGCTTCACACCTCTCTGTGGTATACGTAGATCTAGCAGTGTGTATTCTTCATCGCTGTCATATGCATATGCATCACCTACTTCTACACCATCTATCCATGTTAGGGGACATAAAAACGAGCAGGCTTTGCTCAAATCGGCTTAATTTATCAGTGCATTTGGTTTTGAGATGAATCCTTTTCCACATGGTCTTTGCTGAATACACACAAATACATTAGCTGTCACATGTTTGTTCACTGCCAACCGTGTTGGTTCTTATCTGTATGATGCTGCATGTTTGAGTTTTTCCCAGCTTCATTATAAGAATATTTGAGCCTGATTAACTGCAGGACATCTTAATGTTTCTTATGCTAAGTCTCCTCACCCTTGAGACTCTATTCTCTTTTGGTGCTAACAAATTAGTGTTGCTTTCATACTTCCAAAAGAAGTTTCTGTGCCAAGCTTTGATCTTAAGCCTGCATTTTCCCTACACTCAGACGAGATCTCAGATCTGTGGTTGGGAAAAGAAGAATCCTTCCTGTTAGAAGCACAAGAATAAGAAGCCATCTCTGACCAGAGGTCTTTCTGAGACATTAATTGTTTGCATCTCCTCAATGCTGGAGAAGAAAATGGAAGCAAAGATAGAGATGAGAAACAACAGAGCTGCAGGCAAACAAAGCCAATATCCACTGTTCCGCAGAGCTGATGCACAAGCAAACAGTGGCTGGTGGCTACAGTGAAGCACAAGGACGGCTTGTAAAGCATCTGGATTTGTCATTTTGCACTGGAGAGAGAGGGACTGATGGGAATGAAATGGAAAACAGCAGGTCACGACTGAAACTCAAGGAGATTCCTCTTGGCCTCATGTTCTTCTCAAGCAGCAGGCTGTTAGGTCTCAGTGAATGAGTGAAGAGGTGTGAAATAACAGCTGGAGATGATGCCCTTCCTGCTGGATTTAAGTGGCTCTTTAAAGGTTTGCTTTGAATAAGTTAGCATGTTTTGTGGTGTAGATAACGGTCTCTCCAATTTTGGAGGACCCATCATTCCAAACCTGTTCACCAGTGCAATAGCATTTACATACTTTCAATACTTCTGATCAAAACTTGTAACTCCAACAATTTTATAAATGAATCAGGGAACACTCAATGAAAAAGTATTTTATTCAAAATCATGTGGACTTTTTTAGTGGTCTTATTGTTCTGTTCAGTATGGACTTCTGAATGGTCTGTATTGTTGAGGTTTTGTTCCAAAAGAGAGGAGATCACACATTTGAGTTCTCAAAGATGTTCACATAAAATATCAGTAGCTAGTATAAACTTGCATAATCCATTTAAGGTGACCGACTTAAAACATACCTCAAGTGTGTCAAAATTCAGAAGCAAAGTGGGGATTGCAGAGGCAAAATTGTTAGACACTGCAAAATCAGATATGGTTAGGTTTGGGTTGGGGGTAAGGGGTTAGAGTTACGATTAGGTATATTAGTACCATGTTAGTAGTGCATAAAACTGAGTTTTAAGGTATGAACTCCACCTCTGAAGGTGCCTTTTGGTGTCTGGCACCAAGACATTAGCAGCAGATCCTGTAAGTCATTTAAGTTGTAAAACGGGGCCACCATGGAAGTCACCCTACCATCGATTCACCGGTTGTCCTTCCTTGGAGAAGATTCTGACCACCGGCATGATGTGTTGGAGATGTTCTAATCTAGTGGCTTTACTGGTACAGTTGTCACAGTGTCTCAGATTATTATGCTTGCCCATTTTTCCTGCTTCCAACAAATCAAAGTCAAGAACTGAGTGTTCACTTGCTGTCCATTCACTCCCTGGCATTCAGATAATCAGTGTTTTTCAGTTCACCTGTCAGAGGTACTAATGTTATGCTTGATTCTAATGTATTTTAAACAGCTAAAAGTATTTTTTCCCATTTGAAGTGATATAGCAACATCCGAGCAGAGAGCTGTAGGGTCTACACTGTTAATCACAGTTGAGGTCTTGCGATACTCTCGTAATTGCTTGTTGATTTATTGTGCCTTTGTGCCTACAACCAGTTACACATGTGCCAATATCCAGTGCATTGTGTATTATTGTGTAATTAAAAACAATACCGAGTGCATGACTGAATACGTTTGGAACAGTGTGGTTAGTATTCAAAGAACTATGCCAATTCTGCTCACATTGAGATTTCTCAGACGCAGGCATCCCATCACCTCTCAGTCACACCTCTGAGAATATTTTCAGTCAGATGAACAAATTTAGATTTCCCAAATTTAAATCCACACTGAGTTTGTTCTCTTTGCAGGTTTTATTCCTTTGTTATGGAAAAGGGAAATAGCATTAAGTGAGGATAAGTGCTCACTGGGGATCCAGTAGGACTCAGTGCACACTGGAGAATGCTGAGTAAAGGCTACAGCACAGGAGACGAGCTATATAACAGTTTAACTGGTACATGGAGTAAAAACGGAGCTAAACCGATGAGGGTGAGATACCTCTTCCCAGATCTATAGCAACACAGCCTTTTCTTTATGCTGGCACAGGACTTCTCATGAAAGAGGATTTATTTTATTCCAGTCAATGACAGATGGAGAGAGAGAGGATAAACAAAAGGAAAGTGAATGCATGCTTTTCTCACCTGTCTTGACAGAGTACTTTTCTTTCAAAGAACATTAAACAAAAGTTTTTTTTTTTTTTTTTTTTCTTTTGCTAGATGAGAGAGGTGGAAAGCAATAAAGATTTATAGACCATTTGCCGCTGTCAGAAAGCAATGGGCAATTTGCTGGGAAATTTGAAATGGGAATTGGATTGGGTTTGGTTTAAACTGCGATGGCTGATACTTTAATCGTCTTTGTGTTTTAAATGACTCTGAGTTTTACTCGACACGTGTTCCGCTGAGGAAGGTGTGGCCTCTGAAAAAAACTCTGACAAGAGCCTTTAAAATGCAGAAATAGTTTGCAGAGACGAGCTCACATTAAAAGTGTCACGTCATTCCCTCCCAGTCCATTTCTCCCAGACACAGTGTTCTGCTCTGTCTGCCCTGAGGCAAAGCCCAGGGCCCAAAGTGGGACTGCCTGACTATCTTCTGCAGCCATTTAACTCTGAGTGATGAGCGGTTTGCTTTAAAGAGCTGACCTGGGTACAGCAGCAGCTTACTAGAGAATTCTTGTCTTTTTTAACACCTATTTTGACCCCTTAACATTTCTCATCTTGTAATTGGAGGTCCAAGCACTATAGGTGCTGGATCCCTATTGTATTTGCTTCGTATTTGCTTTGTTTTTCTTCTTCTTTTTCCAATTTTTTGACCAAAATGTTTGATGTTGTGGAGAATACATTGTAAGTCACCTAGACATGAAAATTGCAGAGGAGATATTTTGTACAAAGATCTCACCATGTAACAAAAATCTCTTTTCTACCTTTACTAGTCCTTCTGCAACTACAGCTTGACTAGTGATCTCTGTGAGTTGTGAGATGAAACTACCTACACCATGTTTTTGCTTCACATGTTACCATGCACCCTGTTCCCGTCTGTCCTGTTCTGCTGGTAGAGGAAACAAACTGTATATAAATATCATAAAGATTAACATAATAAAGTGCGTTCCCTTGCACTAATCCTGCAATTTAGAGAATTATAATGTCAGGACTAGCCAATGTTTTTCAACACTATCATTAAAAAAAAGAAAGGAAAAAAGCTTGAAAGTTCTTTAGCCAGAGATCAGAGACAACATGGAGTGCTGCAGCAATGGGGCTGAAGTATGTGTTCTCAGGGGCTTTTTTAAAACTTATTCACCACTAGAAACTCCAATAGAAACCCATCAGCCTTTGAGCTATGTCCCTATTTTGCCTTGTTTTTGCTGCAAGCAGAAAGAGCAAGAGGAACGTAGATAGCACTCAGTTCACTCATTTCTACAGGCGCTTTTCCCCTCATGTCTTTATAGATATATAAATCACACTATGGCCCAAAACCACATGAAGCTGGACTGATGAGGAATAGTCATCGTTTTGAAAGGCACAGTGTGTGGTTATTGCCAGAGATATCATCATTCACCCTTGCAGTAAATTCAATAACAGCTCCCCAGTAACAAATGTTGCTTAGGGTGGTTAAAACAGCTACATTAATAGATGTCAGCTGCATAATGCCTGTCAATGCACACTGTAGTCGTGGTCTGCTGTCTATGCTCTGGCACACCTGAATGAGCTCATAAAAATGTGCAGAATTACTGCTGTGCATTTACTGACCACTTTTTTTAGACACCTCTTTTGTGTTTTTATTTACTTTATGCTTCCAAGGACTGGCCACTTTATTGGAAAGACTTAGCTTGATCTTCTTTACCGGACACTTCATTAGATACCACTACCTTGTGCTTCCTTTCTGGTCACTGTATTAGAAACCTACAACTTTGTTCTTACTTACCAGCCACTTCATACAAGACCCTTACTGTGTGCTTGCGTACTAGCCTCTATATTAGAAAACACCTACATTTATGAGAGCTGATCAGAACCTGTCTGTATTCAGATCCAGACCATTGAAGAGTTCTGGCTGTGTAATGTGCACATGTTAATAGGCATCTTCCTTGGCTGTGGGACTAAGGATGGGACTTCTCCAAAAATAAATAAATAAATAAATAAATAAATAAATAAATAAATAAATAAATCTCTTTTAAAAAGAGAGATGCAGTTTGACATGTCATCACCAGAGGCCTGTTTTGCTATTTTTCTGAAATGATGATTCATAAATTCTCACCAGAGGCAAAGAGCTGTGAATGCAGCAGCATTTTCATCATGAAAAGGGTGAAATTATGCTTGAAATTAGAGTTGGGACAAAACACTTATTTTCCGATAGTGATTTTGAAATCTGAGGTATTGGCCAATGTCGATTTGAATTTTTCTTTGAAAACATCAGTGCTTTTAAACTTCCATTCACTGTCCATTTTACTGGAAACATCTACCTTGTGCTTGCGCTCACTGGCCACTTTATTAAAATCTCCTACATTGTCCTTCTATTCACTGGCAATTTTATGAGAAGCACGTACCTTGTGTTTCTATTCACTGGCCACTTTATTAGAAACATTGTACTGTCACTGCACATACACTCACCCACTTTTTTGTCAGAAACCTTTCAGCTCCATTATAAGTGTACAGTTACAGACTGTGGCGCATTTGTTGTTGCACAGTTATATCCCATAAGTGAAATACATTTTAAACATAAAATATAAAATACACAGTACACAAGCAAAGTGCATATAGCTGGATGTGAAATGGACATAACTGTACAAAGCCTTATTGTAATAACAGCCTCTTCTAGCCAATTTACTTTAGCAACCACCTGAAATATCATAGCAAATACCATAGCAACCACCTGGAATACACTTGCAACTGCATTGGCAACAACCTGGTATACCATTACAACCATGTAGGAACAACGTAAGATCATGTAACAGCCTACCAACACCCAACAGTGCAACAACCTAGTGACCATGCAACAGCCTACCAGAATCTCTTTATAACCATTTTGTGTTTCCAACAATGTCTGTAAACAAACAGGTTGGTGATATGTGTGGGTGCATAACTCAAACCTGCTTAACGGCGTAGCAGCTTGTTTTAAATGACTATATAATTAAAACAGACTGATACAAAACTATGAGTGTGTTTTGGGGGTGGAGGGGTGGGGGTGGGGGAGTAATTTCAGCACTACAACTACATTATATACCATGTTAGGAAGTTAAAATGTGCAGCTTTTACAGTATTTTAGTTAAATAACTCGGGATTAGTCATAATTCCTGCACTAAATCCAAAATATTGCAGCATTACCAGTATTATTTGTTCAGGCAAATACATATGTATATTTGTATTGTGTTGTTACAATGTGGTTCAAAACACTGCAATATGAAATTGACATGAAATGAACATCTACAGATTGTTGGATCATATGCCAAAATCAATGTAATAACAACACTGAGAAATCAGTAGGAAAATCTGATTTGGTATTTAAAAGTATTTCCAACTCTGACATCACAACCGAGCTGATGACACAGGCAGGGGAATGGGGACATTAGAACGACTGATTCTTGGTTCCCTTCCATTGATTTGATATTTGCACTTGAATGAGGCACTTTATATCAATAAAGAAAAACCCATTCTTATCCAGCTCTTTACAGTCAAGTCGCTCCATTAGTAATATCCAGAAGCTGATGGCTCTCTCTCTGTGGCCGTCTCTGCGACAGATGACCTTCTGGAGGAAGCGGTAGGAGCTTTGTCTCTGCTGAGAGAGCTGATTGGAGCACACCTTGTGGCCAGGCCCGTCCCATTAGCTACAGGTGTAAACGCGGCAGGAAATTAATCCTTATTAGAGAACATGATGGAACAGGACGCAGGACGGATCTGCTGGACCAATGACAGATTCATATTTCTACCCTGCCTCATTAATCCCTCCATTTCTGTCTCAGTGCTGCAGAGCTGGATTTCTTGATGAAACTCCAGCTTTATCATCTGTCACTTTGAATTAAACTGCATTAGATCTTCATGCACTGCTCTGAAATTGCTGTGCGCTATTATGAGTATGGGGCAAGCAGGCGGAGAGGTACTTTGAGGTCTTTACAATGATTGTTAGTTGGTGTAGGTTTCAATTTACTGGGCCTGTTTGCATGCGAACCAATGCTTCAATATTATTTAAAATAATGGTCAGTGCTTTTATACTATAAAAAGTGTGGTTTGAGTCCAAATAAAGTCCAAAGAAAGTTAAGCATAGTGTGATTAAACTATTTGAGGTAGATCTGAACATGCACACTGTTGGGACACATCAAATTAAATAAATAAAAGACAGATTAAAACAGATAAATATAATTAAAAAATAGATATAAAGATATATTGAAATCAATGGCTCATACAATGTCACACCACTCTGTGATTATGTGTTTTGCTTTGACAATGAGACTACTATTTATGCATTTACTACTACTTACTACATATGAGTATATGTCTACTACTAGAATTCCTACTACTGCTACATTTACTACAAGTACTACAACATGTACAACTGTGATTAGTACTACTTACTATAACTTACTATAACTTCTACTACATGTACTTTATTAGAAACACACAAACTACTACTATTCTTATTTCTACATTTACCCCAATACTACTGCTGTTGCTGCTGCTACTACTATTATTACTACTACAATTACTATGGCTACATGTACTACTGCTCAGTTTACTACTGCTACACTTACTACTACTTTATGTACTATTACCATTACTAATACTGCTACATTTACTACTACTACTACAAATACTACATGTACTACTACTATTACTACTGCTATAGCTACTGAACTAACTACTATTAATACTACTACTGCCACTAGTACTATATTAACTACTAGAAATACTACATTCACTATGGCTACTACATTTACAATTATGACTGCTGCAGCTACAAAAACTACTGCTAAGAATAATAATAGCAATAAAAAGTTTTTCATGGGGCGATGACCAAATCACTGGAAAGTTAAAACACTACAGTTTAAATTAAACCTTCACAATTATAAATTATAGAAGAAAAAAGAAGTGTGGATCTGGTGGCAGGTTTGGTTGCACTCGTGAGGCCAACTTCAATAGAACATGATGCTGATGGCAGTTTGCCTTCCCAACTGGGTCAGTCTCTTCAGTTCACCCGCCAGTACTGGGACACAAACCAACAACCTTCAGGACACTGGAACACATTGCTCACAACATGCTTACCATAATTCTACTTCACTGATGCAGCTCTGAGAATAGACACATACCATATGTGTAGATGCAACCACAGGTGCACAATTCCAGGTAATTTCTGACATTCGAATTGTTAATTCCAACAACACAATGTGTAATTTATGACATTAAAAGATGTATTGTAAAAAATTCTAGGGTTAGTAATGTTTCCTCTTCTTCTGTGAGCTTGCATTTGTATGTTTATAATCATAATAATCATAATTATGTTAATAGTCATAATAATAGGAGAACAAATGGTGACTTTGTAAAGGTCACTGAAATTTGAATGAATAAATGTGAAAATACTATGTGTGTGTGTCAGCAATGCCTCAATATGTTCATTAAAGTCCCTCAATGCATATATTTTAAAGAGATGTCCACACCCCTAAACCTCAACTGCCTGAAGTGTGGTCCATGTGGACATCCATCAGAATGTTTACCTAACTATTTTTATACAGTAAAAACAGAGGTTACCAACCCTGCCCCTGGTGGGCTACTTCAACTCCAACCCAAATCAATGATCAAATCAAGTAATCTTTAAAAATCAACCTAAATGTTGTTGTGTATGTATCAGTATTATCCTTTCTTTTATTCTGAAATTTAAACACTGTGTGAGCAAAAAAAAGAGAGCAAACAGACCCTCCCTTTTCATTTTCTTTTATAACCCAGAGTCAGAGTCTGCATGCTCGTCAAGCTTGTACACGTTGAACACTCCTTTGGCATTTAAACTGGCATTTAAATCCATAGTAAAACAAGAGAATGTTAACAGTTTTCAGAGCTTAATTATAACCGCAATACCAGTGAAGATGGGACGTTATGTAAAACATAAATAAAAAACAGAGTACAATGATTTGCAACCTACATTCAATTGAATACACTACAAAGACAAGATATTTATTGTTCAAACAGATAAACTTGGTTTGTAACACCTTGCAAAAAAGTTGGAACATAGAGTTAATCATAATGTAAAAATTATTGGCAGTAATTTGGTAACTATTTAGTTTAGTATAGTTTGTAGTGTTCCCCATGGTTCTATTTTGGAGCCTATGAAGCTGATGTACATGTGATAGTGGAGTTAAGTACCCACAGTACATACAAAATTGCATTTTTTTTCCCTTCTCCTTTAAAATTGACATTTTCGAGCTATGAGGTCTTTGTTTTTCTGGTTCTTTTTGGTGGTTTTCTTTTCTTTCTACAGTAAAGGGTTTCCTGAAATGGCTCTGATATTATCAACTCTGACACAGTTAATGTATTGTTAGCTCAGTGCTGCTGATTTATGCTCGATACATCACGCTAGCGTGTGTTTGCTACAGGGTGTTTGAGTTTGGGGCTGGGGTTGCTGTCAGTGGTGCTGGCGGTAGATGGAGGATTGAACAGTGCTGTTCAGCAGAGCGCCTAATAGCAAAACAAACTAATCCAGATGAGATATTTATGACCCTGCATCAGTTAGCCACAGGTCAGGCTGTCCTCCACTGGAGGTCATCTTTCTCGCTCGCTCTCTCTCTCTCTCTCTCTCTCTCTCTCTCTCTCTCTCTCTCTCTCTCTCTCTCTGTCTCTCTTTTACACTCTGTCTCTCCCTATCTCTCACCTCAGCATCCACCTCACCTCCCATCCCCCTCTATCATTTTATTTTCTTTACTGCTTCTCACCCTTCTCCCCCAACCCTCTGTCTTTAGCTCTGTTTCTATTTCCCCACCTTTATCTCTCCCTCCTCCTTTTACTACCCCCCAATTACATATGCACTATATGGAAAAAAGTATTGAGACAAACCTCATAATCCCTAACATTGCCAGAACATGAGCTAGACTTGAACCAGTTCAAAGTCTTGTAGAAAGTCTTTCCAGAAGCGTGAACTCTGTTAAAGCTGCTAAGGAGGGGACCAACTCCATCTTAATGTCTATGGATTTAGAATGGGATGTCATAAAAGTGCCGTTGTAGGTGTATGTGTCCCAAATATTTTTGTCCTTATGGACAAATGATAAGAATGATCTTTTCTATTCTCTGTTTCTCCTTCTGTTTCTTTCTTTCGCAAGCTTTATCTCTCCATCAGCCTCCCTACTTTCCATTTCCACTTTTACCTCCTTCCTCCACCTGCTCTTTACTCTTTGTTAATTTCTCCATCTTTTTCTCACCCCCCCCCCTCCCCTCTCTCTCTCTTTGTCTGAGTTAAGACTGTCATTATTGTCAAGAGCCAGATGCCAAATCACCAAAGGAAGCATTTCCAATGATTATAGTCATAACAGGGCTTTCACAGGGTGGTTCAATTTAACCCCCTCACACGCACACACACACACACACACATACACACTGAATGTGGCCTTCCTATGTCAGGAGCAGACTGATCCCTTCTCCCTGATCTTAAGCTCTGAGCAAATTCACCACAGATATAATCAATATGTAGAGATTGGCTGAAGCCCTCATCTTGTCCACCTTCCCTCCTTCTTTGGGGTCTTAATCTCTACGTCTTGGACATGTCCACAACATCCTAGCCTGCTGGCTTGCTCTTTCCCTAGTATAAATCTATCTACTGTCATGTCTCTGCGCTTTTTGTTTGTTTGTTTATTGCCTGTAGTCATTGCCACACTGTAAATGTCTCAACTGTGGCACTAACAAAGGATTATCTTAACTTATCTCATCTTATCTTAACTCAGTGTTTCTTAGCAGTAAACAGATGTTGTTCTGCTATTGAACAGTTCACATCCAGTTTATCAGTAAATGAGTATGTGAATGTTAGTAAGTCAGGGAGTCAATCAATTAATTATTCAGTGAACGTCAGTAAGTCAGTAAATGAGTCACTAAATAAGTTATCAGTCATTAATCAGTCAGTAATTGATTTGCCGAATTAATTAATTGAGTCAGTAAAGGAGTCTGTGAATGTTAGTATGTCAGAAAATAAGTATGTAATGTCTGATGACTTGTCATTGCTGTAGAGAAGGTGAGGAGGCAGACGCACTTGCAGGGTAATGTTTATTACCAAAACGAACAAAATACCAGGATAACAAGCTAACCAGACAAATGCACAGCGTGCTAACATCAAACAAAACTGACAAGGACAGACTGAGACAATGGACCTTAAATACATTGAAACAGACTGGAAACACCTGGGGATGATTACGCATGGGCAGGGCTACACAGGAGACACACATGATAAACAGTAAAGATGGGGTGCAGCAAGGGTGGAGACGAGACCAAAACAAAACAGAGACACATGCTAAAAGCATGTGGGGAACCAAAACAAAACAGAGCAATGGCAGGAAGGGACAGACAGGAGCCTGTCAGGACAGAAAGGTAACGTGACTCAGTCAGTGAGCCATTAAATAAATCATTAAATAATTCAGTGAAGTCATTAAATGTGAATGAGTCAGTGAGTTAATCAGTCAGTTAAGTAACAATTCAGGAAAAGTCAGTAAGTCAATCACTGAGGCAATCAGTGGACAATTCAGTGAGAGTCAGCAATTTTAGTCACTTACAGAGTCAGTAAGTTTAGTAAGTGAACATATTTATGAACTTCAATAAGTCAGTAAATGAGTCTAAATATGTCAGTGAATGAGTGAATGAGTCTGATAGAGTCAGCATGTCAGTTGGTCAGGTTCTTTGAGATACTTCACAAGGAAAAATATGGCTAATGCTTTATGTGATGTTATTTTTGTCCTTGTAAACAAAAGCCATTTCTTACAAGTTTCTTAGGTGAATCCAAGTAATGGATATAAACAGTGACTTGTGCCTCGCTCTCATAAGCGCTGTCCTGTTGATGTTTAATATAGTGTTATATATATGCAAATGTGTACCTCCCAGCTCATTAAAATCACTAATTGCAAACTAATGGCGTAACGGTCAGTGCCTGGCTGTGTGTAACCTTCGTCCGCTCTGCTCTTCCTCCTCCGCTGACTTCACCCTGTTCTGCACTAAAGTGTGAAGCCCTGTTTTTCCATTAGGAGGCAGCTATTGTACTCTAATTCATCAGAGCAATAAAGCTGTAAAAGGAGACGCGGAGGATAGAGATGCTGGCGTAGCTGTAGGTGTTGACAGCATTGTTTTTATTCATCAGTCTGGCTCTTCCCTCCAACAGGATGCATTAAATTGCAATTACCCGCTGAGAGAGAGGCTGACCCAGGCTGAGCGTCCCTGCAGTGTAAGCTGCTAATGGTTATGTCTATGAATGGAGCCAGTTTAGAGCAGTTGACCCCCGTCCTCAGTGTTTCTGCACCAATGTATTTGTGATTCTGTGAGGCGTGGCTTCAGTGGTTTCTCCCTGACAGGGAGAGAGACTTCAGAACTGCACTTAAAGACTTTACGCGTGAGAGCTGAACTTCAAGTCAAGTTCAAGTCAAGTCATAAGCTTTCTGCTAGATTTTGGAGCATTGCTGTGTGAATTTGATTGTCTTCAGTGACAAGAGCATTAATATGGACATGATGTTGGATCATCACCACCCCACCTCATCCCCGATCCTCAACTTGTCCCAAAAGTATTGGTTGGAGCACCGTCATTCCACAGAACAGCTCCACTGCTCCATACATCAATGCTGGGGGACATTAGGTATGGTACCGATAGGTTTAAGTTTATCTACTCAAGAGAGTACTATTCTATTGGCAGTACTTATCTGCAGGGACTAGACAAGAGGTGTGTGTGTTTGCATACATATGTGAGCAATGAATACAACCTAAAGTAGCTGAATGCATTCATTAGAAGAGGTGACAACAAAGATTTGGACATATAATGTATTGTGATGGACAGAGAGGTAGAGTTACCATGTTCCCGCCGACTCTGTCCTGATTACACGTAGCCTCCTCAGCACAGTGTGCAAGACGTTTAAAAGAGCAAGGAGAGGAGCGAGAGCTCGTCAGAGTCTCATATGCCTCTGAGGACTCTTAGGTTTGTGTTTGAGCAGTGCGTTGTTTTGTTTTGTGCAAATAAAACATGTTTCATTGTGTGTTGGTCTCTTGGTCGCATGGTGTCTCAGTCACATGGCACCAGGCTAAACCTGGGCTGGTGTCACAGTATGTTCTCGGAAATGTAAATGCAAAAAACGCATAGACCCACTGTGCTTGCACACATGGGAATTTGTCCTCTGCATTTTATCCATTCACACAAACACACGAGTGAATTCACACACTTGTGGCAGTGAGCACACATACCTGGAGCGGTGGGCATCCCTAACAACAGTGCCTGGGGAGCAGCTGGGGGGATAAGTGCCTTGTTCAAGGGCTCTTCAGTCATGTCCTGCCAGTTCAGGGAATCAAACCAACAACTTTCCAGTTACAAGGCTGGTTCCCTTACCATGCCACTAAGTCATGGACACCCAAGGGCTCTCTCTATATACCAATTTAATTAAATAAATATTTGTAATAAAGTATGCAGTTAATGGAAGCACAAGGTAGATGTTTCTAGTAAAGTGGTCAGCTTTATGCACAATATCTGGCAAGTTAGCATTCATGGATAGAAACTACTGATCTCAAAAACAGACATGTTCTTCACTCTTGTGACCTTTTAAAACCTCACAGTTTCAGTCCAGTCCTTCAGCTCAGAGTTTGGCTGCGGAGGTCATTCTGCTTCCAGTAAATTCTGTGGACTGCAGCTTTAATCCCACAGTACATTCCCCACTCCGAGTCTAGGGGTGGATTTACTATTCCTCTAAAGCTTCACAAACCCTGAGGAAACCACAGACACACACACCCCCACACACCGTATTGAAACTGGAACTCAGTAGCACTCTAAAATCATCTCTTACCGTATCTGAAACAAGAGAAGCATCAAGCTGTGGCTGTGGGAGGAAGCTGAAGTAGTGGATTAAGCTCAAGGTATGACATATAATCACTCCCAGCAGGCATCTGACGTCAATTTGACATTAGAAAGACGTTGGACACCTGACAGCCGTTGAATTTAGTAGAAAATGAAAAATCATGTTGATGACAAAACCCAGTGTTGTACAGACATTGAAATTGGGTTGGACATCAAAGTCACAGAACTATCAGAATTCAACATCAGTCTCAAACATGAGACAGATGTTGAATATTCTTCAACACCATGACCTAAAACCAACAACATATTGTACCATTGTCACTATAAGGTTCTATCTTTCATTTTTATCAAAATCTAATTACTTGCATATTCTTATTCCATGACATTATATGAGATTTTTTTTTAATTTGCCTGCATTTTTGGCTCTTTATCTAGAAATGTTTCTGTCTCCATACATGTCAGTGTCACTATGAAGACTTAAAGGCTCAATATCTCAAAACTGCTCTGAATGCAAATAGAACTTTATAGTTCTAAGAGGCTGATATGTTAGAATTTAATGTTGTCTGGACATTAACAGTATGTAAAGTTTATCAGATGTTTTGGTCACCATATGTCCCAGCTACATGTTACTACTTTATATCAAGTTGATGTTTGCATGTAACATTGGAATCCTTTGGGTTGTAGTTACTGAACAGCACAATGTAACACCAGCAGAATTTCAACATCATCTTTTGTCACTATTGAGTGGAGGTACAAGGTAGGGTGTTTCTAAAACAGTGGCCTGTGGAAGTAAGACAGAGAATTCATTTATGCTCTGATCTCTTTCCTTTTTACGTGATATGCCACACATGTAGTGGCAGGTCCCCTATTATTGGCCTACTTTGGGGTCATGATCAATTCCTCTCTCTCTTTTCACCAGTCAGTTGCAGGAAATTCCAAGGAATATCCAATTTACTTGAATTGATTGGCTGAGGCAATGAAGGGAATTAGGCATTATTCCAAAGTGGCCGAACTTTTGGGGAACTTTTAAGACCGGCCAATGACAGGTGCCCCTACACTCATAGTTTTGCATTGGAGCTTGCACCAATTTATCCAGTAAAAGCTAATATGCTACTAATTTACATACTTTACTCACTAACCTCAATTTCTGTGGAGGTGTTTGTTTATCCCTGCTTGACTTGTTTACATGTTTTCTGGCAATTTATGACTCTCTGTTATCTAGAACATGGACTGAACAACTAAAATGTGCAGTAGATGATTCCCTGACTTCCTTCAAACTGGCTTCGTGGTAACCAGCCAGATTTGAGCTGATGGGTTTTGAGCTGAATGCTCCTTTTTCCGTGAGTCAGAATAATCGGCTGTGCTGAATGAACACCAGCACTTGCCTGTCACCTTGGCTGGCCTCACGGTGTATAGCACTCGCTCATCATTTTGACACCACTAACAATCCTCAGTGTGAAGGAAAATCCTGTTCACTGGTGCTTCTCTCTCTCTGGGTGTTTCTACTTGAGTGAGTCACACTGCATTCCTTTGCCTTCTGGTGCAGTAAACCCCCGTGATAGTGTTTGACTGTTGTGTATGCTGTCGCTTAAATTTTCTGAATCAATGTTTTCAGTAGTCCTCTGAGGTTAAGTGTCACATTGGTGTCAGTGTCATGCCTAATGCCTGGCCTACAATACAGGATTAAAAAAAATCCTAAGGTTGCACCAGTATACCAATTTTTGGTGTACCATGGTATAAATTGTTTTCATACCATGAACACTGGTTTAATACTGATTTTAGGGAATTGAAACCAAACAGAATCCGACCCATTTTGAAAATTCCAACTAAGTTATAAAGGTTTAAAGAGTTTAATCTCTTAATGAAGGAAATAATCAGCATATTAGTCCATCATTAATATAATCAATATTTAGATGTAAAACATTAAAGAGCCATATCTCATGTGCAGCTTTCTAACATATGTATTTGTTATTTTTTTAACATAAACTTTATATATAATTCCATTCAAAATACAGTAGTTTAAACCTCAGTAAACCGTTTATTCAACCAAAACAAAATATTTTGAATGGTAAGTATAACTGATCAGAAGAAGAATAAGAAGAAGAAGAAGAAGAAGAAGAAGATGAAATGTGAAAAACAAATAATAAAATACAAAACTGTGCTATCACATGAAGCCATGTTTTGTTTCTGAGATAGTTAACAAAATAATCTCATCATTGCAACCATAATCTTAACCAATGTTAAATACAGGAGAATCGTACCATTTTTCATAGATTTTACTACATCATCCTCTCAGATAAAACATCACACTCTCAGTTTATACCTGCAAAGTAGAGTCCCAGCCAGTGGCTCCAGTCTTCAATGATGATGACCATAGATTGTTTAACATTGCCACTGTTAAACAAAAATGTTACATGAATGGATGGATGGATGGATGGATGGATGGATGGATGGATGGATGGATGAATGGATGGATGGATGGATGGATGGATGGATGGATGGATGGATGGATGGACAGACGGACGGATGGACGGACGGACGGACGGATGGACGGACGGACGGATGGATGGACGGATGGATGAATGGATCTATGTTGCTTTCTGTACCAGATCAGTCCTCTTTCACACACCACAGCAAACACTTCTCTCTTCATCTCTTATTCATGTGATTGTCATGTTTGCTTACTGTGGGTTAAGCATTCAGGGCAGCTACAGCTGTAAATCACTTTCCATTTTAGAACTCACCATTCTTGACACTGACAAAACAGACTTGAATTTGATTGACAAGTCAAATCAACTTCTTTTCTTTCTTTCTTTCTTTCTTTCTTTCTTTCTTTCTTTCTTTCTTTTTCTATCAACTTCTTTTCTTTCTTTCTTTCTTTCTTTCTTTCTTTCTTTCTTTCTTTCTTTCTTTCTTTCTTTCTTTCTTTCTTTCTTTCTCTCTATCTCTCTCTCTCTCTCTCTGTGTGGCATAACAGTATAGAATGTGTTACTGCAGAGAACTCTAACAGTGTAAGGTGTGTTTTAGTCAGTAGTGTAATGGTGTTGAATGTGAAATGACTCAGTGGTGTAACAGAGTGGAATGTGTTATGTGTTAGTAGCATAACTCTGTGGATTGTGTTATTAGTCAGTGGTGTAACAGTGTGGACTCTTTTGAGTCAGTAGTGCAGCAGTAAGGAGAGTGTTATGAGTCGGTGGTGAATTATTTCCTAAAGAACTGAGTGGGTGTGAGGTTGGGCATCTGTACAGTCAATAACAGTAGAACTGATGCAGATGATCGATGCATTCATATTTCTCTCTGTCTCACACACTCATTGTCCTCATCTCACTCTTTCACCCTCTTCCATATCTTTACTACATTCACACTTATCACTCTGGTTGTGTTCCCCAACACCCACCAATCTACCCAACATCACCTACCAACACCATCAACATCACTTACCCACCCACACAACATCAGTTACCCACCAACACCACCTATTCCCCCACCCACCCAACATCACCTACCCACCCAGTACCACTTGGAGGAGATTTGTTGTTTAAGTTCAGAGTCAGTGATTAAGTTCAGTTCAGTTCAGATTAAGTATGTCAGATTAGAGTCCGTGTTACAGTCCATTGTGATTGTTTTTTGATTAAAGACATGCAGTTTAATTAATTTGGAAACAATGCAAGTTTCTCCCTTCGCCATTTTAATCTCCAACAGAACCCTGTACAGAACAGCCACTTTTGCTCACACACACACACGCGCACACACACACACACACACACACACGCACGCACGCACGCACGCACGCACGCACGCACACACACACACACACACACACACACACATACACACAAGCAAATGCACATGGTAACATCTCTGCTGGATGGCTGCCACTTCTCCCAGAGTGTGTCTGTTCTCCTCAGCCTGACTGTGGCTAATATGTTCAAGCTGATTAGAAACTCCAGACGGAACTGCACAGCCTCATCTGCTTAAAGCCATAGTCTGGGAAAAAATAATAGATTTACCTAGTTTTCCCTCGTACCCTGAGTGCACTCGATCAGCTCAGACAGGTTTGGTGTCTGAAGTTTGGCTTTCTTTGTTTTTCACACTGGATCTATGAAGTTAATGAAGATAACAAGTGATGAAATCACGTGTACACCAAATATCACCGTGCCCACATCGTCACACACTCTTCTCCAACTGCATGGAGGTGTTCAGTAAATTCTCAGTGAAAAACAGACTTGTTTATGTGGTTTCTAATGCTGTGTGAGTGTTATTTAGAACATTGACTAAAGTACAGATAATTCATGTTCTAGACAACAGTGAGTCACAGAAGTGTATATTATTTTTCTGGGGGGGTTGTTTCTTTCTGTCTATTATGCTTATTTACTGTTAAATGAATGACAACAACTGGCAGGATTATAGAGCTGGGGTGTATAATTCACTTTTGCTCCATTTTTGTGAATGCAAATCATACTTCCAGGGACACCTCTACACATGCATTGGCATTGCTGCCAAGGTGAGAGATAAGACATCTGAAGTGAGAGAAGCATGTGGACTGAGGTGGCAGAGTAATATTACAGAATCTTACACATATATGACTAGGGTTATACAGTGTTATGCAGTTCTGGCTCCACCAGTAACAGTGCAGTAGCAACATTGAGACTGCCATAGATGCTGTTCTACATATTACACTCAGTGTATCATAAATATGATTATGAAACTGATATTTTTAGGTCAGATTAATGTTGCTTTAATAGTCCTTATTTTCCTTATTATTAGAGAATTAGACACTACTGAACAACTGTGCTGCTAATTAGTAAGGTACGAGCTTCTACTGAAGCAAATATATTGGGGGGACTGTCCGTATGTGTTGATTTTCCATGCTGCAGTGCTCTGGTATGAAGTCGGCTGCTCTGGGTGGTTAGTGTTGATGTTGGATGGAGGTTCATCCAAACCCCTCTCCTGTTTAGAGTAAATAGCAGATGTTGCCACAGTCAGCCATATGTTGCCCATGCACTCCCTGCGGTGCCGTGTCAGTGGGTGGAAACAGGTGGATGGTGGTGCGGAGATTAAGAACTGGCCACAGCTTTCAGCTGGCCAGTGTTTGCCACCACCGACTGCCCACCAGTTTGAGCTCATTTGATCAGGCAGACTCATAAAGCTGTGATCAGATTTGGGAGGTGCCAGGCTGCCAGCTTGGTGTAATGCTTGCTGAAGGCTGGCATGGTGCACGCCTGTTTCATTTTATCACAGCAACTCATTTATATCCCTTATTTTCTTCAAAGCACCCAGTAATGATGTGGTCGTGGGCCAGTTCTTTGATTATTACCTCATACTGGCAGTAAGGCAGTATCACAGTTATACAGGAGAGAAAAAAGCTGGAGCACAATGATATTGACATCTTCACTCTGTTTTATGTTTCATTAGACTAATTAATTGGTGTTTAACTTTTTAGCTATGTGTTCTGATTAGAAGGCTGGATTTCATGTGGATTCCGTGATGCACATGCCAATTAATGACATTATAAACATGAATATAAATATGATGAAAATTAAAGCAAGGAGAATACTGCTTAAATGTTATCTGATATGCATGGATGGGTCAACTGAAAGGTGGAGAACCAAACATACAGGTAGACTGTGTGAATGATAGAAAGATCAACAGACTGAAAGATAGATAGGTCTCTGTCTGTGAGCTGTCTGATATCTGAATTTAAGGAACATGCAATCTAGTAGTGAGAAACTATGTGTCCCCTCAAAAAAATAAATAAGCAAATAAAATTAATATAGAAAATAAAACAGAAAACACTCCCTGGAGTGCTCCTAACCTTGATGTGAAGTGTGAAAACCCATGAGTGGCTGTTATCCAGCCAGACCGAGAGTCATCAGACAGCAGAGGAAAGGAAAAGATTGGAACACTTCAGCCCAACACGAGAGTCTGCATCTCAACATCCGCACTGTAATGTCTCCAAGACAACCACTTAGCCGTTCTCGGAGGCCCACACATCGTACGTCCGGGTTATTATGCCTCGGTTTTTTGTTAATGTTTATGAGCAGAAGCTTCTAATTTCCTTTTTATTTGTCTCAGAGGAAACTGGAATTTGCTGTGATTTGCATGCAGAGAGAGAGAGGTGAAGTTCACTTCCACAGAAATTAATGCAAACAACTCAGATCAGTTCTGTTATGGCTCCTCTGTATAAAAGGATTGACCTGAGGACACTGCAGATAACGGGAGCATAATATCAAAATTATACTTTGTGTTGGTTGACCATATATATATATATATATATATATATATATATATAGTCAACCAACAGAAAGTATAATTTTGATATATACTTTGATATATATATATATATATATATATATATAAACTGGCTTTCAGGTGAATTTTCATGATGAACCTAAAACGGCCTTTAAGCTTTATAGGTGATCTTATTTTGACCTTCTCTAAACTTTTGAATGTACACGTCCAAATGTTCAATGTTTCAGTACCTTTTGCACAACTTGCTGTTTTCAAACAAGCAGCTTAACGGTAAAATTCACAACCGTTGTTTAATTCATGAATTGACCAGTACATTTCCTGGTTCAGTTATAATTGGTATTTAAACACTCCTTCTCATCATGCTTTTCACATGTTGACATCATGAGACCAAGACGACAACTAACAGTTGTTCAACAGTACCTCACCACTGTGAGGCTTCAAATAGGATGTTCTCAGATGTGACCAATGAGCTTAGTGTGTCACAGAGTGTCATCAGCAGGTTACAACAGTGATACACTGGAATAGTTACAAAAAGCCATAGAAGTGGTCATCCTTTGGCCACATCCTACACTGATTGCCACTTCACTTTGAACAGAGCCCTGCAGAACTGGTTGATAAATGCCACACAACTCCAGGCACATTTAAGGCAGGTTAGAGGCACCCAAGTGTCACATCAGGCCATTCAAAACCATTTACATCAGTGTGGTCTGCATACTAGATAACCTGAAAGGCTATCTAACCACACCACCGGGCACAGGTGTCTAACATGAGCCAGGGAGCATTTACACAGGACAAGGGACGAGTGGGCCTCAGTGCTGGTCACTGATGAAAGTCGATTCACACTGAGCAGAAATGATGGCCACCAACGATGTTGGCGACACTTTGCATCAACTATTAGATATTTATTCTTTATTGAGGCTTTTCATTAAACGGTTTAACACTTGAATCTTATTTATGAAAAAAAAAAAAAAAACATCCACTCAGAAATTCCTTTGCTGGTCTTCTTTGATGTTGCTCCAAAGAACCCTTGTTTGTAGTGTATTTACTGTGTGGGAGCAATTTTTTAACCCTGCTCCCACCCTCTACTGCTAGAATCTGTACCACAAAAACCAGCAGCATTTGTCCTTTCCTGTCCGCAATTCCACAGGCTTTACTTGGCTTAATTGTGGTATATTTGCCTTTCTTTACAGCACTTTCCAGAGTTGAGGCAGACTGGCCAGCTACAGATTCCACTATTTCTGTAACTGCACAATTCATGTGTTGTTCACATGATTGGCTGATTTACTAATATTTATTTATGAGTTCATAGTTTTCCTTTGTGTTACCTGAGATCCGCACTTTGTGGGCAGTTATATACCAATATTCTAGGCTTCCTCTCTGTGGATCAGTGTAATCTACAGACATGACCCACCTATCATACTGACCCTATTTATCTCCTCATTGTGTGATGAAATATCAGTGAGTAATCGAGCTCAGGGAATGGCCAAATTTCACTTATTTCTAACTGAATTAAATCCCAGTTTAAAGGAGTGTTCCAGGGCTTGTCTACTGCTCTGTCCATTGACTGCTCTGACTGATCCAGCTATTGGGTTACAGAGGAAAACGAGAAGGATATTTAGGGTTTTGTTTTTGTATTTTGAATGTTATATAATATTTAATCTAATATTTACAAATAAATCATCATGCTTTTTCAGTGTAAAACACTCTGGATGCTCAATTTCCACCATAATTTCTGAAATGTGTAAGGTGTTTTTTAAGCACAAAAATTGTGGGCCCAAGTAAATTTATGATCAAGACAAATTCATACAAATATTTAAATTATCTTCATTTCTACAAATTTGAGTATCCTACACTCTATTGAAAATAATGTCTGGCATACATGACTCTATCCTATGAATACTTTTATAAATTTGGAGGGGAATAAAAGTATGTCCAACTATGAAACTAAAAGTAAATTATGCATCATATTTTTCTTTAATTCTTCTTCTTCTTCTTCTTCTTCTTCTTCTTCTTCTTCTTCTTATTATTATTATTATTATTATTATTAGTATTGTTGTTGTTGTTGTTGATTATTAGATTTAGTCTTTATTATTTTGGAGGATTTTCTGTGCACATATTGTCCTGCACTTGCACTCACTGGATTGGTTTATGGTCCATTCCCCCACATTAAACACATTCAAATTTAGTCCCTCTACTCAAGATATTGGGAATTGACCAAGTGAGTCAAGTGTGAATGCAGCCCTCTAGTTTCAAGTTTTCAAGAAATTACTAGGTAGGTAATTTTTGCTTTAATAAAGGGTATTTTGGTGTAGATTCTTTTAAATACTCAATGTTGAGTACACCTACAGCTCCTTTACAAAATGGCCCTCTATGCAAAAATGGGTTCTTCTATGGCATTGCTCAAGGAACCCTTTGTAGCACCTTTATTTTTAAGAGTGTAGCGATATAAATAGCAGAAGTAAGGGACTTGAATGTAATTACTGAATGGAGACAGTCTGGGCTGTTGAAGGTCAAACTGTGGCACACTTGTGGGAATGCTGGGAAGTGTCACTAAGCATTTAGAGTGGTGTGTGGAAGTTTCTGGAGAATGATGATTGTGGTGAAACATCCCTTTGAGCCATATTATCATTCTGAGTGACAGGATTTGGCGCTTACAAATCCCAACTCACTCGCATCCACTTCACACTATCACCTTTTCTCAAGACTGCCACACAGTTCACTGAGCCAACTCTCACCATCACCCCCCCCCCCCTTTTCTCTACCCCTTTCCAGACGTGCAGCACATAAAGAGAAGGGACATCGTGCTGAAGCGGGAGCTGGGTGAGGGGGCCTTCGGAAAAGTATTCCTGGCAGAGTGTTATAACCTCAGCCCCACCAAGGACAAAATGCTGGTGGCTGTCAAGGTAAGAGAGATGATGATGTCTCCATTAGAACGGGGTCACCCTCCGTCTCCTGTTACATGAGCCCCACTGTAGAGGTCATGGCTTCTTACCGATCTCCTCCTCCGTCATATTAACCTGATCCCCCTCCAGCGCCTTGCAATGGGGGTCTCAAGTCCAGCAGGCTGAAACTGAGGGTGATACAGTGGCTTAGATCAATTCCAGAAAGAAGGGCCTACTTTCCTGCAGTGGAAGGATCGATAACTACGATTGATGCCATTTGCTATGAATTTTAGGGAGAGGGGCGCAGGCAGATTCCGATGAAGATGGTGGTCTTTCTGACATCCATCTGCTCTTACTGCACAGCTGTCAGTGTAGATAATAAAACTATGACATAGGCTGACTGACACCCCAGATGTATGGATCAGTGGAAAACAATCCCTTTCATTGTTCTTCATTACCCTACACCCATTATTGTGGATAGACTACATTTATTCTTATTGTTACAACAAGTTTCATGGTTATGATTCTTGTTTATTTTTACACCACAATAATGTTCTTCATATTATACATCCGTTCTTTGTGTGCTAAACCCAGTTTCCCAAATTGCAATGGTTACACGCATTTTTACATACATTTCCATGGTTATGCTACACCCAGTTCTGTCAGTGTTACACATAGACTCATGGTACTGCTACATGGTACTGATACATGTGCATCATTAATCTTCCATCGTCTTTTCTTCATTATGTAACACCAATTAATGTGGTTATATTAAACCCTATTTTTATACACCCATTTTCTTCCATATGCAGCATTTTTATCAACATTTCACCAAGTTTCATGTCAATGTTACAACCTTGTTCAGTATTCTACATACTTTTTTTTTTTTTGCTTTGCTACTCCCCTTTTCTTCAATAGTTACATCTGTTGCTATTATTATGTCATTTCTATGGCCATGATGTGTCCATTTACTTTTGTACACTACACACAGTTTCATGATGATGCTAAACCTATGTGCCTCATTACTCTATATACATTTTCTTCTTTATGCTTCTTTTATTTCCCAGACTACACTCATTTCTATGATCATGATTCAACCATATTTGTTTGTTATGCAGAGAAATCTTCTGAACTAATTATTCAGAACTATTGTGCAGAAAAAGTAAGGAAACAAAACCTTAATTATTCTTTATTATTTCTTTCACCATTTTTGAGTGATGTATTTCCAGATGAATGTTGAAATATCTGGACATACATTCTTACAAAAGAATGTATTACAGCTAAAATTATTTCGTTTCCAACTGAAATAAATTCCAGTGCTAAACTGCCAAAGGAGTTTATCCACATGTATATGCTCGACTTGAATGCAGACTGGGGGCAGGGCTGATGACCCAAATCATGTGTTATAGAGAAAAATGAGAAGGGAGGGGCTGTTTGCAAAAATGTCAGAGTAATACTCCTGAGAAGGGATAATACTGATACTGATACATACATAAATAATGCATTCAGGGTTCTTTTTTTTTTTTTTTGATCAGTTGGTTGTTTTGTTTTTATTGTATTTGGACTACTGTCAAATAGAAACTATTGTAAATATTGTGGTCAGTCTAATCATTACAAATAATTCATCAAACTTCTCAGCTGAAAACCTCCTGGATGATCAATGTCCAACAAAAAAAAAAAAAAAAAATAAATAAATTTTTTTGCAAATATATACCCTTTTAGCAAATAAAGAATATCAAACTATGAAAATATCCCTTAAAAATTAGCCTGTGGTTTTAAAGGTTAAGGCTTACACTCATGTTTATCATTTACAATGTCATTCCTTATGGAAATATCCATGACAAGAAATTTTACTTTGAAGAGTGCAGAGTGCAAATGAATTTAAAACTGTCAAACTGTTGTATTCCAGTTAAAGCATATCCTCAATTTGGATCCTGAGTTTCCAATGCCAAATAAGAGCTTTAACTCAGCTTTAACTTTGTTCCTTATCTATGTTCTAGTTGCCAAAAATTCAATTAAAAAGTTTGTGATAGAGGTATTGAGTGATGTTACAGTGTCCTGGTTTAGTTTTCATGTGACAGATTGAACTGAATGAGTCATGAGCAAACTAAAGCCTGACTAATGCCTTCACATGGTTCATCTAACGGAACTCTTCGCCAAGGTCAGCGAATGCATGATTTTCTGAGCGAGACACAGTGCGTCTATGAGCTATTCAATTCCAGCCAACCAATCTAGAGAGGCTGAAGAATGTCAAGGTTTCAGAACAGGAGAAGGACAGTTGTCTTCGTGACTTTTCTAAGCCCTTTTAAGAGTTTTATATTACTTAGCAGGACATTGAACTTAAATGAAATGTGTGGTTTAATTTGTTGTATGTTGATGCACCTGTAGTTCAGGGAGCTTGTGGCGGAAATGCTGTGACTGTACTTTATTATCTGAAAGCCACGTAAACAGTTATTCCTGTGAATGTCTTGAGGCCACAAAATTGGTTTCACCTTATGTCCACAAATAGCTACTTAACAATCCAGCACAGCCTCTGAAGCTTCCTTGAGATGGACACATACCCCCCCACACATACTCCTATACCACACATATACCTAGTGTTGGTCTGTGCTTGAAGGTCTACAGTTATCTGAAAAATAACCTCTTTTGAAATTGGTTTTCTAATGGAGATGCTGTCCCCATCACTTGCACTGTGTATATTTGTGTGTATACACTGTGTGTTGAAAGTTTAGGGATACCTAGTTTTTCAAAAAATATGTAAAACCTGGAACATTGGGCTACTATTATAGACAATGTTCAAGGTTGACATAAAACAGTAAAAAAATATTTAGTGGGTGGAATCAATTTAAATATCCAATATTTCTCAGTTTTAAATTGTTTTAAGAGTAGATAGCTCATTTTTGATGTTGTATCTCGTTTTATGTTTTTTATTTTTTTTATTATTCAACTGGTAGACTATTGGTAGAGCTCTAAAAGTAAATTATATTTCTATACAAGCTGAGCCAAATATACAATAGTTCTTACACATCTGCTTGTATTCACATTCACTGATTGAGACTTTCTAAAGGTATAAAACATGTTTGTGTGCTATGGAATGGTACTTAGACCTACTGGGAAAAGTGGTCAGCATTTTTTCCTTATTCCATGTAAGACACTTCTGATGCTGTCTCTAGTTCAAAAGAGGCTTGATATTAGGAATTCTTGTAGTCCCTTAATGCACGGACACCAGCCTCAGCCCACTCCTTGTGAAGCTCTCCCAAGTTCTTGAATGTAATTTCCCTGACAATACTTTCAAGGCTGTTGTCATCCCAGTTGCTTTTCCTTCCACATTTTCCAGTCAAAATTCCATTAATTTGCTTTGCTCAGTGACTTTCTATTGTTTAACTTCTTTGTGCTGGATGTTGATGATCATCTTCTGGACAACTGTCAGGCCAGCAGTGTTCCATATGATTATGGTAGCATGTGCTGAACTTGATAAAGTATTTATTTCTAATGTAATGTGAGAAAATGAATTTCTGAGAGCTGCAATATTGTGTAGAAAATATAGTTTTGGGTTAAATACACATTTTGGATTAAATTAAAATAATAATAAAATAAATCATGATATTCTAATTCCCAGAGATGCACTAGTATACCCGAGGCAATAGCATACAACTTTTTTTCCATGTGTCTCGGCTGACTGATGGTAGTTAACTATTTGCACAGTTTGTACAATTCAGCTCAGTGTCTTTCAGCTTCTGAAAGGCAAACTAACTTAATGCCAGGGGACCTCTTAAATATGTGGATTTTGCTTTGTACACTCCATTAAAATGGCAGTGTTTGTAACACCAACTTTAAAAAGACTCTATTAGACACAGTATGAGCTCAGCTAGTCATTCAATAGCGGCAAGTGATTCAACATATTTATCACGTATTCCTGCATCAAGAAAAAAAAAATAAGAAAAGAAAGATAGAAGAAAGAAAGAACAATGTCTAGCTGTTCCAATCGCTATTCTGCTCAGTGTGGGTCTTAGACATTACAGGGCGTTTGCTAAGACACACAGATGAGGGCATTGCCTTTAAAGTGAAATGCAATTCCTGCTGGTGAGTCTATCAAAGCCTGCACCTGGAATGCAATTTAGACAGACAGAAAGAGCACAGCACTAAACAGCCTCCTGGCCCAGCACCCTGTTTATGCAGTTATGTCCTATCATTGGCTTGCCTATAGACTTTCATAGCCTGTGGGTTAATCAAATGGATTGGGATTGTGGTGAGTCTATTTACTATTTAAATTGTTTGGTGTGTTTCGGGGTGTGTAGGGTGTGGACAGGGCTATCACAGTAATTGACAGCATGTGTATGTCCTTGTAGAAATTTAAGTAGTACAAGGTGGTCTGACAACAAGATTCCTAACATGGTCTAAGACAGAAGTGAAGCTGTGATGTTTGACAGGGAATATTTAAGTAAACTTTGTGGGGTTTTTTCCCTCTTCATTAAATGTTATTATTAAGTTCACTCTGAATATTAAATATGTTTAATAATACATTCAAAATGAATCTTCATTGCAAAGCTTATTTTTTCTTACCTCAAGAAAAGACATTTGGTATCTGAAGTGCACATTACTAATTTTTCTGAGAAGATTAGACTGAATAGTATTATTTCATGGGAAATGAGAAGAGAAATTGCAGCAATGATGCAATGCAGTTTGAAAAGAGGTGGTTGGTCAAAATTAATTTTAAAAATAAAACAAGTTGTAAGCAGCAGCATGTAGACCAACATAGAATCTCCTGCAGATTTGTGCAGAAATGCTAAAATTAATAGAATAGAATAGAAGCTTACCTATAGAATCCTTAATGTCAAAAGAAGTTGTGGAAAAATCTCGTGCACTGAAAGTGAAAAGTGAGTCTCCTGAAAGAAACAATTATTATTGTCAATTTATGTTGTTTTCTACTTATTTTTTCTAGCACTGTTCAATAAAAAATGTAACTCTTCAACTCTGTCCTTAACTCGTAAAACCCAAGATCCGCACCTAGAGAGCTTCAGCACTCAGGATCAGAGTAACCTACAGACATTATAAATGATGATATCATAATAAGTTACAAGGCTTATGGTATCTAATTACAGCTGTCTCATTGTTTGGTGAGTTTTCAGTGCGTAATCTAGTTGGGAATACAGCTAAAATTTACTAATTTCCACCTGAATTAAATCCCAGTTTAAATGCCATAGGAGCCAGCATGCAAAATGTCAATGACAAGGAAAGAAAATGACAAGGAAGGGGCTGTTTGCCTTCTTTCTTTGCTCAGTGTTCAAATTTCAGAATAAAACTGCAGAGAAAGGATAATACTGACATATAAATTACAAAAACAATAAAAGACTACTGTCAAGTATTTTGAAGAAATATCCTTGTCAATTTAATAGAATTTCTGAGCAATAAAGTGTTACTTGATCATTTTAAACTAATAATAGTAATAGTAATAATAATAATAATAATAATAATAATAATAATAATAATAATAATTGTTAATAATAATAGTTGTTGTTGTACGTGCAAGTATATTTTTGATCAAAACAGTCGCATTCATACAAATATTTAATTTCTGTTCATATTTACATTTGACTAGCCTAGGATCTCATGAAAACAATAACGGACATGTGTGGCTTTCTCCTATAAATGGTTTTCTAATAATTTGGTGAATTAAAGTATAATTAGAAGAATTTGTTAAATTAGCACAGTGCTAATTGCATGTATAGCTCATCACACCATCTCACATTTGATATATGTGACAGTCACACAGATGGTTGTATGCATACTGTAAAAAGTGTTACAGGATGCCATTTAAGATTCCAAGATGGGTCAACATTTAGACGGACAGACAGATGGATGTTTCACTGTTTGACTTTAAATAAAATTAAAATAAAACATATCAGACCCAAGATGAACATGAACAATACTATCAAAAGTGAAAATTTTTTGAATGCCAGGAGGAAACCATAGGTCAAACCTAACAGCGACTCAATTTTACAGTATCATTTTCTTTTTCCCTGTTTTATCGGGTCATCTACGGCAGAGAGATTATCAGAGGGAGATGGTGATGGCAGTAAATGCAGCATTCGCCAGTGGCAGACCCTGCCACCATTAATCTGCCCAATCTCCCAGCACCATCCCTCTTCATCAGTGCACTCATCCATGGGATGATGGCGGCTATCACAGTCCAGCGCAGGACAGACCAGGAGTGATAATCCTGTCTGCCGTGGTGTGTTAGATCATTGCCCAAACACTTTACGCCACACATATTTTGATCTGGACTAACACTTTTCACACTTTTTGACCGTTTCCCATTTTCATTCCATCTCCACCAAACTGCTGCATGATGCCAGCTTGGTATGACAAGCGACCTGAGGTGTTTTGAAGGAAAGGTCATGAATCTGCTCATTCATCTGGCAGATATCTGAGGGGCAGGTTTAGCAGTTTTTTGTAGCCTAACCTTTTTTCTGGATAGTTGTATTAAGTGTACACTTACTGTACACTTCTCATGATGGTAAAAAAAATAGACTTGACTTCAGAAATTAACATCATTTCAATGGACAGATCTTTAAAGAACCTTTTTTTAAAGGTTTTAAGAACATTAAAGTAACATTATTATTATTATTATTGTTATTATTGTGAAATGTTTTCCCCTCAAACCATAAATCCAGACCAAGAGTGTAATTGAGTCAATATCAAATGTCAACAATTTTAGAGCATTATTGTAAACCCCCAGGAAATGCTTACTTTATTGCTTTTAATAGTTGTTTTGGGGGGTTTTTTACGCTATCTGCAGCACCATTTTTCCCTGCAGTTATTTGTGTTTGCCTTTGTATTGACTTATTTATACTCCTTTGTCATCTCAGCTGCCAATTATAGCCCCAAGATGATTTACCCTTGATGTCTTACAAGCCATTGGTCATAGGACATCATAGCCATTTCCATAGCTTGATAACTGGATCTCCATAGATGATTTTGTCTCTGGTCCAACAAGAAGGTTTCAATCTGCTGTCTTTCTGTATCATCTGCCTTCAAAGATTGCTCTGAACCTCTATGACTAATGGCTAAGGCTGTTTCATTAATAAACCCACGTCAGTGAATCAGCAGTGGAAGTTGAAGCTGTTCCTGTTGTCTGTGTAACAAGGTTAAACATTACAAGATGTCGTTATGACTATCAAGAACAATAGCTTTTCATTTTCTCAATTAATTCATCTTCAGCTTGGCTCACTGAAGCAGCTGGATAAATTGCTGTTGATGCAATTTGTAAAAGTAATGTTTCTTCCATGATGGGTGTCATCTAGCTTTATGTGTCACTGAGTAAAGTGTTACTATTGCTGTAAACCCACATAGTCATGACAAATTTGAACCAGGTGCTACCTTTTTCCTGACAGATGTTTTGGACCAGGCATTACACAGCTGTGTATTTATTTTCTTTGCCCCTTTGACCCTTACTCCCACTGCTTAACAGTGAGGGTTTACTTTGATAAGGTTTGGTAAGGTTTGCTAAAACCAAAAAAAGAAGTGCATTATTCAAGTCTCTCAATGCCATTAAGAGATAAAAGCATGAACTAGTATTTTACCCAGTGTTGTTGCATCAAATGAACAAACATAACCAAATATCTGTTTTAACATAATGTTAAGAAAAAAGAAGCAAACAATTAAGCATCCTACATTTGCCATAAATGAAATCTATGATATATAGATCCCTATCATATATGGGCTTAAACTCAGCTAAAGGGAAAGTCTTGCAAATAAATTTAATTTTGACTCACAAATTAAGTTAATTAAAACACGCCTTAACTCTTAGACCCAGCTGCACTTTGCAGGCAGTTACATGTCATTTTCTAGAATTCATAGCTCAGAGTCAGAGTAACCAAGAGACATGATATCATAAAAAATAGAAACACACTAACTAACCATGGTGTTCTGATCAGTGTAATGAATTATCAGCAAGAAAAATCTCAATTAAATCCCAGTTGTTTAAATGGTAAAGGAGCTTCCAGTGCATGTTTACTGCTCTGTCCACATGTGCATGCTCAACCTGAATGCAAACTTTAGAGCTAATTACCTCACTAACCCAGATATTGGGTTATAGAGAAAATGAGAAGGAATGAGTTGTTTGCTCTCTTTCTTTGATCACACAGTGTTCAAATTAATACAGATAATACTGACACGTACATAAATGATAAATTCAGGCTGTGTGTTTGTTTTTGTTTTTTCATTTGAACTACTGTCAAGTAGTTTAAAAAACATATTATACATTTTCACACCAATTCTTTCAGCTTGAAAACATTGAAACAGAATTTCTGATATGTAAAGTGTACACAAGTGCATTTTTAATCAAAACATGGTCAAACTCATACAGATAGCTAAATTATTGAATGAAGACCATTTTTATTTATTCCTTTTTTTTTGTTTCTGATTTTTTCAGTTACCAAAGTAGTGATGATGTTTGAATATCAGGAGCATTTCTCAGCCCAAAAGACATGCTCTTTTGAATGGATGTATATTCTTACATTTTTGAGTTAGAAAAGCTGAATGAAGAAATGCTGAGATGCTTTAAGAATTACAGGAACCTTTTTAGATTCACTGTACATTACAAAACATACTCTCTAGGTGTAATAAGTGGAGGACTGCAGGATTACCTGGACTACACTTCTCTCAGCTAATTAGATGTTCTAAGACTGACAATGTGTAGATGATATTGGTAAGCTCCACTGCAAGCTACTATCTGATGGCATAATGAAGACATGTTTCATAAATAGTGAAGTTGATGTACATATAAGGATTATGTCATACATGCCAAAATATTTCCAAAGCAAATATTTTAGTTGCATTCTATTTTTATAGATTCTCAGCCAAAAGTCCAGGCCTGAATTTAGTGTGCAGTCCAATTTTGGCCTGTAATCTGTGTGTGTGTGTGTGTGTGTGTGTGTGTGTGTGTGTGTGTGTGTGTGTGTGTGTGTGTGTGTGTGTGTGTGTGTGTGTGTGTGTGTTAGTTGGCTGCAATATTAGGCTTCTGTGACTTATGTGGGCTATAAAATAAAGGACATGGACTGCCAAAATGGCTGATGGACCTAATTTAATCTTTTAAGAAGGACAAAGAGGATGATAGGAGTTGACAAGTGTGGCTTAGAGGAGGACAGTAAGGCAGAACTGTTTGAGTAAAGCAGCTAGGCATGTGTATTCTGCTGGATTTAAGTGCTTAGAAGCCCTAGTATGTTAGTGTCTGTTCACTAATGGGATTTGTAAATCTTAGCATTTAATTAAACCATGAAAATCATCCTTAGTATTCAGTTATACTTTGTTAATATCTTATGTGTATGATTATCATAGACCCAGGATAAAAATAAGCATGGCTGCTCTAGCCTGGTAGTGGTAAAAAATCTGGGATGCCCAGTTGGGAACCCACTGTACACACAAGAAAATAGAAAAGAGAGCTAGAGATCTTATCAGGCCAGTATACTACTGGCAAACATACAGTCCTCAGACAAAAAACTGAGCAGACTTCAGGCATAGACCTTCCAGTGAGAGACAAGGGACTGCTGTCTAATCTGCCTCACAGACACCTGGATGTCAGCAGAGATCCCAAACCAAGCTATCAAGCCTGTGCGGTTCTCTGTGCACCATGTGGACAGTACAAAGGGTCACCAGGAAAAGCAAAGGAGGTCTTTTTGTTTTGTGTTTTTTTTTTGTTTGTTTTTTTATCAGTAATGCTTGCTGTGTTCATGTGAATATACACTTTTAATGTACACATTAAACCTTTTTGCTTCCTAGACCTAGAATACCTTATCATCTTGTGCAGGCAAGTGTGACTACAGATAGAGATTACGTGTCATTGTTGTCATTGTGTATCTGCCCATATGCTGACATGGCAATCAGGAAACTGTATGAGACAAATAACCAGCAGGGTGCTGCATTGGGTGTTGTTGGGGACTTTAACAAAGCAAGGGAATATTTAAAGGAAAATTGCTATCACGTACTTTGAGTATATTATGTATCACATAGAACATACACACACCACCGCTACACTCCCTTGTAGGAGGTGTACTAAGCTCTCTCCTGACCTCTGTTCAGCAATTCAGATCACTTCTCTACCTTGCTATAGGCAGAAAAATTATACAGGAGCCAACTGCTATCAGGGAGATCAATCACTGGTTGGACAAAACAGACTCTACACGCCAAAAACATGTTTTGATGATGTGGACTGGTAGATGTTCTGTGATTGAACAACACTGACAAGTACGCAGACTCAGTCACCAGATTCATCAGAAAATACATGGAGGATGCTGTGCCCACAAGGCAGTTGAGTTTAACCTAATCACGAGTCATGGTCCAACAATGAAGCATGCATGACTGTGTGCATGTACCACTACTTTTAAATCTGAAACTATGGAGAAATGCCACCTATGCTCTCTGTAGGGCCATAAAAGAAAACAAATATGAGTGCAGAGACAAAGTAGAGAACACAAGATCCTCAGATTAACCTAAGTTAAGCTTTTAACTTATATTTAAACTTAAGTTTAAATATCAAAGAAGCATTCCAGAATGTGTTTACTCTTTTCCCACATGTACATGCTTATTCTGCATTCAGACTCTGACTGATCAGTGAAAAGGGGTGGGGCTGATGACATCACTCACCCAGATATTGGGTTACAGAGGAAAAAAGAAGGGAGAGGCTTACCAAGCTCATCATTACAAATAATTAATCAAAATCTACTCACAAACACTGAATGATTTTGAAAAGTGTAGATATGGTATGTTTAGCTCCCCAGTCTTCCCTTCTCATCATAATTTTGTTGTTTTTCCCATCTGCTTTCTAGCACGGGTTGTTTTGGTCTTGTCTCTGCCCGTGCTCCGCCCCATCCCATCTGTGACTCATTTGTAACCCTGCCCCTTCGTTATCTAATCCCAGGTGTTTGTCATGTTGTCCTTGCATTTAAGTTCCTGGTTTTCAGTCAGTCCTTTTGTTTACTTGTTATGTAGAAATCACATCAGTTTGTTTGTCTGATTCCCAAATATCATGTCGGTTTGTTTGTTAGTTTAGGCGTAAGCAATATCTTTAGTCGTTTTGAAAGTTTGAATGTCAGGGTGTGCGCTTTGTGTTTGAATTCATGGTTTGTTTTCTTTATGACTAAACCCTGTAACACCCTGCAAGAATGTCTGCCTCTCATTGTCTTTGTCTGGTCAACATACACAGCTTGACAGCGCAAGTAAAAAAAAAATTAACAACACCTGGTCAATTGGCCTCAATTCTCCTGAAAATGACAATATCTGGCATGTGTGTCTGTCTCCTATAAATACATTATTAATTTTTTGGTACTTCAAATTAAAAAATCATTACACTAAACCTACATAGGGTTCTAAAGGTTAACTTTGCCAATGGGGAATGTGGGGAATGAACACAAGTGCTGATCCTCCAGATGAGCCAAACCCTTTTAATGCTTGTTTTGAAGCAAATCATGCTATGCCCCCAGAGAGAGCCTTCTACACCACTGAGTCAACACCACTATCCATCTCCATAGCTGACATGCACAGCACATCATCATATGCAAATGAGTGGATCCTGATGCTGTCCCTTAAAGCATGAGCAGATCAGCTAGCAGATATCTTTAGATACCTCTGGTCAATTCAGTTGTGCCATGTTTGAAACTGATCACCACTGTCTCTGACCCCAAAGCTTTACCTGTTTAAATGACTTGCACCTAGCTGCTCTAACCTCTATCATAAGCACGTGCTTTAGTTTGAGACCTCATCTATTCCTTACTACCTGCCACCCTGCACCCACTGCATACAGAACAGATCTCCTCATGATGAAACTGCCCTGACTCTGAACGCTCCGCTTTCCCACCTTGATAAGATCACATATGTCAGAATTTGCTTTTGGATATCAGTTTAGCATTTAGCACTGTTTTTCTCTCATGTTCAGGAGACATGAAAATAAATCTGATTTGATTTATTTTGATTTGAGTTGATTATTACATTAATCACTATATTTGATGATTGTATAACTGCATAACAGCATCCTGATTTGGGATCATTTTAGACCATGTTTTTAGACAGTGAATCAAGTCTGTTGGAGAATACTGAGCACTTCCACATTCTTTTAAGACAGTTGGATGGTGCATCATCATGCTAGTTGGTGGACTATCAGCTTGCATTGGCTGTATTAGTTTTGCAAATCTGAATCACCAAGACAGGTTTAGTGTCAGTGTTTCTGACTCTATCACTATATTATTCACTGTAACCTATAAAGTTGAACTAAAGTACAGACAGGTTTAAGGGTTTCAGGTTTTAAGCATAATACTTGTTAAGTCTCGAGATTCGCACTTTGAAGTCAATTACATGCCATTTTGAAGCCTAGCGCAACCTACAGACATGAAACACATATCCTACTAAACTACAGTACTTACTCTATCTAACCATGGTAACATTAGTTCAGTTGGAAACTGAATTAAACTCCTGTTTAAGTGCCAAAGGAGCCTTCCAGTACATGTCTATGCTCTGTCAGCTATGCTCAATCTTCATGCAGACTTCATGCAGATATAATACTGATAAATAAAAAATAAAACTGAATTTAGAACCCTGTCAATTATTTAGAAGAACGTATTATTATAAATATATTTGTCAATCTAATCCTTACAAATAACTAATGTTCAGCTCAAAAAACATCAAATGGATTTCTGAGATATAAAGTGTTTTTCATTCATATAAGCAAAAAAAGTTGCAAGTACATTTTTCTTCAAAATGGTCAAATTCATACAAATAATGAAATCCTCATTTTACATATCAAATAAAGACAGATTTGAGTAGCCTTATGCAAAAAAATAAGACCTGGCAAGTATGACTGTCTCCTAAACATTTATATTTTTTGCCGTATAAACATATGTCAAACTACAATAACAGTCCACAAAAATGGTCTGACATTCTTAAAGTATGTGAGATATTTTTATTCATGTGTAAAGATGCATATTGAGCAACAAAGTCCATTTGACTAGTCTGTACTGTATATGATAATTTAGGAATGTTATTTCTCTCATGCCACATGTTGGGCAATTATTTGTTGACTTGAATCTTCATGGCAAAACCAACACATCAAAGATGGGATTTGTCATTGTTAGCCTTTAATTCAACTGTAATTCTGCTGTTCATACATTGTTAGTGTCTTACAATTGTAGCTAATCTAATGTCGAAGAAATCTGTGACAGATTCTGTCTTATTTCTATCATTTTGGTTTCTTCTGGGTTGTCTGTATTTTAGTCACATTTATTTACACAGAAAATAATAAGGGTTCAAGATAACTTGTTCCTCAAATGTGTGGCAGACAGCCAAAATGCAGAAACGTCTGCTCTCTAGGGCATCTCACAAAGGATATAAGATTTCAATAAAAAGGTGCTTCTTCATGAACCTGAGACAGGTTATAAATGATTACTTGAAAATATACTGTTAGCTCTTGTTAAACTCTGAATGGCTGAATGAAAGGCTAATAGCTTAAATACTTTAGCAAATTATTCATCTTCGGTTTAGAAAGTGTAGTGCACATCTAATGATGTGACATTCTCTACTTTGCACTTTTCTGTTACAGTCTTGCTGTAAGTGATGTAAAGAAAATGTATTTTTCATTTTCACACATTTTGGTTGCATAACAGTTATTATAAATATTTTCCTGAATTAAATTATTGATTCATTCTTTTCGTACTTGCTTACTGATATGACAGAGCCTACCAGTAGAATCCCTCATTTACTTTTTGCCATATTTTGTTTCTGCAGAGTTCCAAATGCCCAATATTCATCTTCCATCTGTCTATTTACATACCTTAAAACCTGACCTATAGTGCTCAACTAGGTTTGATTACTATATAAAATCATGCATAAAATGATGCTAGATTGTATTGTTTCATCGTTCTTTATTCATGACCACTATTACCATTATTAAATGATTCCAAAACAGTTTATTGTATTCATATTCTATCAGGTAGTACAATTTGATATTCTGCATTATTTTTAAGGCAGATCAGCCCTTGCATAACAAAGCACAGTTTCTTTAGCCCAACCAAAAGCAGGCAATTCTGGTCAATCTAAAGTGTCTATCTTGTGTCATTTTTGCAGACCCTAAAGGACCCCACCTTGGCAGCCAGGAAGGATTTTCAGAGAGAGGCTGAACTCCTGACTAACCTGCAGCATGAACACATTGTAAAGTTTTATGGTGTATGTGTGGACGGCGACCCCCTCATCATGGTGTTTGAGTACATGAAGCATGGAGACCTCAACAAGTTCCTCAGGTATACAATTCTAATCTCACTCTATTTATACTGCACAAAACCTAGTATGACAACTTCATAGAAGTTGAAAAATCCAAATAAATAGTGGTTGATGAGAATGTCTACCTGGAAAATGCTATATAACATTAGAATAAACCCAAATTAACATAAAGACGGTGGTCAGTGGACATAGTGTGCCATTGGTCAATAATGATATTGAGATATTGGTTTGAGAAATACAGGTTTAGGTGCTGATCTTTACTGTGAACTCCAGACATGCTGTGGATATCTTCATTTCCATCAGCAGTGTCAAAGAACTTATCTGCAACAGTTTTCAGGCTTCTGTTTAGTATTTTGTGTATCCAGTTGTCTTCTCTCTTGTCTGAATGGCTGGATGTGGTGTTTGTACAAGGATCTGAGATGTAGACACACATCTCTTTCTTCAAAGGCTCTCCTGACATAAAAATAATATCAAGCCAAGCTGTACACGATTGAGAAGGATTAAAGGTCTTGAGGACTGTTGGGTTCAGGATGTTTCTGTGTTTTTTTTAGCTGTGTGTCTGGCAGTACAGAAAGCTGGTCTTTGCATGCTCACTTGAGAAGTGTGTGACATTTAGAGGAAGATTATTGGAGCAGAAAAGGTGCTTGCTTGATTTCCAGTCAAAGCATGTGAGATAGTGTATCAAAAGACTTTGGACGCCATATTCAGTTCAGATATGACTCAGCACCAGCACCACTGGTGCCATGGAGTGAATATGATGGGTTAGCACATTTGGACCTCTCACAGATGAAGTGCTATGAGTTTTGTGTGTTCTCTCCGTGTCCAGACAGGTTTCCTCTGGGTACACCAGTTTTTCCCGCCTTCCAAATATAGAAATTATAGGTGAATTGGTCATATTATATTGCCCCTAGATGTGAGTGTGATTGTTATGTATGTGGTACCTTGCTATGGACTGGGCTATTCTTGCCTTGCACCCGATAACTCCAGGTAGGATCTGGATCCACTGTGTCCCTATTCAGGTCAAAGTGGATAAGATAATGACTGACAAATGAAGTGGACAGCATTGACAGTGCTCCCTGTGAATGTCTGGTATCTCTTAGATGGTAAATAAACAGTCAGGGAGTAGGCAAACAGCTCTCAGCCAGCAGTATTGAGTATCTATCGACAGTGGTCCAAGGAAGGACAGTTCACCAACCAGTGACAGGGTGCCAGGTGCTTGAGGCTCATCAATACATGAGGTTGATGAAGATTAAGAAATATGGATGAAACCGACAGAAGTTGCACTGCAGCATGAGAAAACATATGTTTAATGATGGTTATGGGTGGAACGTGTCACATCACATAGTGTAGTGCACCCTGCTGTGTATGGGGCTACATAGCAACAGGCTGGACAGAGTGCCCATCCTAACCTCTGTCCACCATCGGAACTACCTAGAATGGACACACAAGCATCAGAACTGGACTTTGGAGTGAAGGAAGAAGGCAATCAGTTCCAATGAGTGCAACTGTGTATGTTTCACCATTTACCTGGAGTAATGATGATGCAGAATACTCTGGGAAGAAAATGTGTTGATTGAGAGTATGGTGCTCTGGCAGATGTTGTGCTGGGAAACTATGGGCCTGGGCATTTATGTAGAAGTCAGTTTGACATGTGCCACCTGTCTGAATTTGATTGTAGAAAAGGAACACCCTTCCATGGTATTCATTGTAGACAATGGCTTCTTTCAGCGGCTGCTACATTGCATTATTTAGAAACAGTTGGAGGAACATAAAGACTTCACAAGGTTGATTTGGCCTGCAGTTTAATTCAGCATCTGTGGAAAGTGCTGGAAAAGACAACACTTTCAGAGGTCTTGTGGAGGCCATTCGTTGGTGGGATGGTGGCATCTTATGCAGTTGTGATAATACTTTGTTTTGTCAATCATTTTATCTTATCGAGTCACAATACAGCAGATCCACTTGACACTGCCATAACAGAGTTGCTGTAGTGTGATGGGTGACAACACCCTCTTACCTGTAGCAGACCAAGTTCAAGTTCCCTAGCCAGGCAAGTAATCCATGCTACACCAATAAGAGTCCTTAAGCAAGACTCTTAACTCTACATTCTCCATCCTGTGACATGATTCAAATGTAAGTTCTCTGGAAATGGGTGTGAGTCAAATATCTAACCAGTAACCTTAATGGTGAACATGCCATTCTGTTGAATTTCAGCTGAATTTGAGGGTAATATTTAAATGTCTCTTTTGAAAATGTGCTGTAAACAGTGGCCTTTAGTCTCATATTAAAAGACATCAGGGCGAGATGAAATCCAGTTCCTTTCATTTCCTGTCGTCCTTGTGCAATATTGCTCCAGCGCAAGCTATCAGAGCGTGATGGATGGGTAACAACCTTTTGTGGAGGAATTGTACAAGAAATAAGAGGTGGATACACTGCGTACATCGCTCCTGACAAGGCCCGTCCCGGGAGCATGAATTGCCTTCTATTTCCTGCCGGCTGGATTAAGAGGGATAACATGGTACTACAAAAGAGCCAAATGCATGATGACACCATGTCTTGATAGACTCTGGATAATACACACATACACTTACACACACACACACACACACACACACACACACACATGCACACACACAGACTCTGCTGAGAGAAGAGAATCATATTCATGCCCCCTTATGCGCCCGCCTCCTGAGTCACTGCATGCTGTTTCTTTGGCAGAGATCGAGCTGCCTCTGGATCACAGAGGGGGGGCGTGTGGATATTCGTGACTGAAATGTAGGCCACGTGAATGCTAAAGCAATTAGCATTAGCATATTTGTCTTTGCTCATTTGGATCTTGCAGAACAACAGAACAACACTAATCAAAATAGCACTGTAAAGATGCACAGACAATGGCAAAATATTACACTTAGATGTGTGTAGATCACATAAAAACATCTTGACATAATGTGAGTCATTTCTTGATGAATAAACCAAAATAACTTTTAAATTGATTTACTGAAAATTAAGCCTTTTTTAGCCATACAAAGTTGCTCTTTTGGAAATTTGAAGACTTTTGCCTCACAGGAAAATTATATGATTGACTTGAATCAAGAAGGCCGAAATTGTCATGACTGGAGCAAAAACGTCTCCAAGCTATCTCCAAAATGCAGAAGCTAAGAACTTTCTTAAATTTAAAAGGAAGTTGATGTAAAGTGATTTAATTCCAAGTCATTTTACATCATTTCTTTAGGAATACCCAGACTCCTCTTACCATGTCCCAAAAAACAACAGCCATTGGTTATTTTAAGAGATTGCGTAGCATATTAGGATTGCAAGAAAGGCAAAAGACCTTCAGTCTTCCAGAAGGTTTAGCACACCTTGGAACTGTGGTATTTTGCACAAATATAATCCTCACCCAGAATTTTGGAAAAGAACATCTAAACATTTGGAAATTTGGAAACAAGCCCTGTGATCACAATGAGCAAATGTATGTGTGTAGAAGTGCACAGAATTTCATGAAAAGAATACCTCTCCAACCTTTAAGCATGGGGGTGGACCAATCCTGCTTTGGAGTTGTGTTGCAGCCAGTGGCATGGTGAACACTTCAAGGATGAATGGATTCATTGAGGGAAGAATGTATTCAATGAAAGCAAACAACATCTGTAAAAAAAAACCTGAGACTGAAAAGAGGATACTTTCTTCAAATTGATAATGATCTTAATCACACCTAAAAATCCATAATAGACTACCTTAAAAGGCAAAAGCTGAAGAGTTTAACATGACCCTCACAGTCTCCTGGTCTGAAAAGCACTGATATCTGTGAAAAGACCTCAAAAGAGCAGTGCATGCAAGATGGCCCAGGAATCTCACAGAACTGGAAGATGTTTGAGAGGAAGAATGGATGAAAATCAAAAATGAAAGACAGCTTTGATAGAAGCTGTGATATTTGCCAAAGGGGGCTACTTAGTACTAAACATGCAAGTTTTGCTTCAGGCCTGTTTCCTGTTTTGTTATTTTGAAAGTGTAAAATATGAACAAATGCTTAAAGGATATATTTTCATCTTCAATTTGAAATTGAGATTCTAATGGTGATTGTGTCTTTTACACCAGAGCTCATGGTCCTGATGCAATGATCCTGGTTGATGGACAGCCACTGCAGACCAATGGGGAGTTGGGCCTGTCCCAGATGTTGCACATAGCCACTCAGATTGCTGCAGGGATGGTGTACCTGGCATCTCAGCACTTTGTACATAGAGATCTGGCAACCCGCAACTGCCTCGTAGGTAACGGCCTGCTGGTCAAGATCGGAGATTTCGGAATGTCCAGAGACATCTACAGCACTGACTACTACCGGGTAAGAGTGAGTTTATTTAAATATTCTATTTACCCTTATTAACCAATTTGCTAATAAATGCATTTTATTTAAAATATTTTATTGCATTTGACACTGGTCACATGGCAACAGGATGCTTTTTCTTTCCACAAATCACACATTTATCACATTTATGAGCTCTTACTAACCAAAGAAATGATTTTTTACGAGGTTTTGACAAGCCTGGAGCACCTGTGGTGGTTTACCAAACCTAAACTCTAAAACAAGTGGAGCTCTATAATTAGTTTAGAATGGAAGAGAACAGAAGTCATCAAATCTGAAATTTATCTTGCATAAAGAGGCCACAGGCAGAATTAAGTGATTGATTAACCATCAGATGTCCATGAAATACACATTCATTTTGCATCTTGGGATTGTAAATTGTGATAGATTCATAATTACCTTGCTAAACTTGGCTCATATTTCATCTGGCTGTGACAGGGGGAATATTGCCTGATAACAGTGGGCTTCAGGGTTTGATATGTACGCCTCTGTTTTTAGCTTTAAAACAAGTCAGCTTTAGTCTTTCAGTTTCAAATGTAACTGGTTTTTATGCAAAGACTATTTTAAGAAATAGTAATATGACCAACTAAACAACTAAATAGGATGATTATGTGCAAGTACAGTTACTCAGGCTTGGTGTACATGAATTTAAAAAGTTAGTAAAAAATAAAAACACTTATGGAAGCAGCAACAGCGTATGTTGTAGATTAATTGTAAGGTGCAATAGTGTAGAGGTAGTAACAGAACCTGAGGTAGCAGTAACAGGTCAAAATGACAGTGTGTCTAGTCAGTAGAGCAATGTGGGGTTGTGTTGAATGAAGTGTCAGTATGTGTGGGTGATGTTTAATTGTCTGATTGTATCCACGTTTTCAGAAGTAGAAGTATTGAGAGCAGTAATAGAAGTAGTGAAAGCAATAGCAGTGATACTAATGGTGGTAGTAGAAGTAATAGTAGTTGTAGTAGTAATAGTACAGTAATAGAGGTAGAAACAGTAGTAATAATAGTGTTATGCTGGAGGTGGTGGAAGTAGCAATAGAAATATTATTAGTAGAAGTAGTAGTAGTAATAGTAGTGGTAGTGATGGTTGTAGAAGTAGTAGTAGTAGTAGTAGTAGCAGTAGATAGATAGATAGATAGATAGATAGATAGATAGATAGATAGATAGATAGATAGATAGATCCTCTGTCCTCCTGTTACCCCTCCTGCCCCAGAGAGGAGTTGTACAGTCTGATGGCATGAGGGACAAAAGGGTTTTTAAATATATTGGTCCTGCACTTGGGAAGGAGCAGTCTGTCACTGAACAGGCTTTTCTTGTGGCTGATGACGGTATGAAGAGGGTGAACGGCATTCTTCATAATGTCCAGTAGTTTGCTCATAGTCCTCTTCTCTGCCACCGTTACCAGAGTCCAGATTCATGCCAACTAATTCATGCCTATCCACCTGATCAGTTTGTCCAGCCTGGATGTGTCCTTCTTGGATATGCTGCCCACCCAGCACACCACAATGTAGAACAGGACACTGGCGACCACAGACTGATAAAACATCCACAGGAGTTTCCTGCAGATATTAAAGGTCTACAGCCTCCTCGGAAAGTACAACCTGCTCTGTCCCTTTCTGTACAGTTGGTCAGTGTTACATATCCAGACCAGCTTGCTGTCCAGCCACAGTCTGAGTTACTTGTAGGAATCCACAGCCTCCACCTTGACTCCTTCAATCAGTACTGGTTGTGACTTTGGTCTGGACCTCCTAAAGTCGATGACCAGTTCTTTGGTCTTTGAGGTGTTGAGCTGCAGATGGTTCCTGTGGCACCAAGTAGCAAAATCCCTCACCAGGCTCCTATATTTCTCCTCTTTATTATCCTTGATACACCCAACAATGGCTGTATGATCAATAAACTTCTGGATAAGAAACAGCTATGAGTTGTAGCAGAAGTCTGCTGTGTACAATGTGAAGCTTCAGTTCCATGTTTCTCCTGTAGCTGTCTTTATCTTCCCTCACATTGCATTTCACATTCTGCTGTGCTGCATTCATTGCCTCCCTGTCTGTGCTCTGGATGATGGCCTTCTTCCTGTTCAAGACAGTTTTGACTTCCTGTGTTACTCATGGCTTATTTTTGGGCTAACACTGTACAGTCTTAATGGGGGAAACTACTTCTGCACAGAAGTTGAGATAATCTGTCAGACAATGTGTCATCCCCTCTTTGTCCTCACAGTGTGGGCTAAGCAGTACATCCCAGTCTGTGGTGTCATAACAGTCCCTGAGAACATCTTCCATTTCTGGGGACCACTTTCTGATGGATCTGGTGGTTGCAGGCTGCTTTTGAACCAGGGGGGGTGTACTTTTGCTGTAGATTGACCAGGTTGTTGTCTGACGTCTCCAGGGGGGAGGGTTGTGACATTGTATGCCTCTTTCACATTAGCAATTGTCCTGTTGTTTCTTGTTGGACAGTCCACAACCAGCTAAAGTACAGTCCAAAGTAACATGATTGAAGTCCCCAGAAATTATAATAAAAGCCTCAGGGTGCTGTGTTTGCAGCTTTGCTGTAACATTATGAATCTGCTTACATGCAGTGGCTGCCCTCAGAGCAATATAGATGCAGACGGCGATCACGTGACTGAACTCGTAGGTAATAAGGCTAACTGCTAGCAGCTCCAAGTGTGAACAATATAAGACCGTCTTTACAGAGATATGTTCTGGGATTGACACACCAGTGTCACATAAATGATAAGCCTGCCACCTCTGTCGGCTCTCGCAGTAGTGAAGCCTTGCATGTCTATGTTAGCATCTGGTACGAGCTAGGTTATCCATGACTCTGGAAAGATAAAGAAGTTGCTCTCATGGTAAATCTGCTGTTTGGTCAGTGCGGACAGCTCTTTGCTCTTGTTCAGCAGCAAGTTCACATTCCCCATGAAAATGGAGGGAATGGATAGTTTGCAGAACTGCTGGTTGTCTACTTGCTTAGCCTTTAGCTTAGCTCCGGCCTTGCAGCCCCAGGCTCTCCTCCTCAGTACTGCCAGAATGAGGTGTTCTATCCCAGCTTGTCCCATTGTTCTCAGGGCCAGCAGCTACTCTCTGAAATACATGAGAAAACTGGTTCCTGGTTGCATCTTAAAGTTAAAAATATCCATGGGATATGTATAACACGCTATGTCTTCACAAGAAGAGCAAAGACTGTAGAAAAGTGAAGAGAAACAGGGTTTAAAACTACAGAGCCACTGTTTAGGTGGCCATCGTGCACAGTGCTCGAAGCAGTGATAGCAGTAATAGTAGGGTTGTTAATAATACTATTGTAGCCCTGTTACTATTGTTGTCATGCTGTATTTCTAATTCTTTAGTCCTATTTCCTTTCAAATGCCTTTTAACCTTGTGTTTTAACCTGTTTTTCTGAAAGATCCTGCTCTGAGAGTAGGATCTTACTCCTATTCCTCATAATATCCACCATTTCATGGTGACGGTTTTAAGCCCTCTTGTAATGATCAAACATTTCTGGGACTAACATTCAGTAGACTCTACTGAAGGTTTCCAGTCTTCAGTCTGGAAACTGTAAATGAACTGTTTGTGTGTGAAAGCCAGTAGTGAGGCCTGTTTTTGAACTGAAATGGGTTTTTTTGCTCAGCACTTAGCAGGAGGGGAACTGAGGTAATGCTGCTTTGATGCAGTGTCCCTCTGTGAGCTTGCAACAAGCCTATTTATACTATAACGAACATTCGTAATTATGAATCCCATTGGTTCAAACAGGATTCTCCATTTTGTAGCTACTGTGGTAAATGAGGCTTTTGCAGCTGTCAGAACAATTTCATGACTTGAATCCAACGTCTAACACACAGCCAGCAGCTCAATTAACCTGTATAACAATGAACAACCTGACTCTTTTACTGTGACACACTTGATATTCCACATCTTTTATGGCAACACAAAATGTTCAGCAGAGGGTTCAGTAAGAATATCAGAACAATAAAGAGGAGACAGAAGTAGCTGTTAAGACTTGGTAGGGCTTATACAATGACTTTAATGATACATTTGAGACATATTCCATTTTAACAGACCACAAGACCTCTCAAGGTGTACTGTGGTATCTGACATCACAACATTAGCAGCAAATGTAATCCAGTTGTACGTTAGTCCTCCATGACCATCAGTAAGCTTTGGGTACTCATGACTGGTTGTCCTTTCTTGGATATATTTAGTAGATACTGACCACTGCATACTGGAAATACACTATAAAACCTGCCTGCCCAGTCATCCAACCCTTACAACACTGTTCTTATCAAAGTGTCTCAAATTCTTATGCTTGTCTACTTTTCCTGCTTCCAACACATCTTCAAGTACTGATAGTTTATTTGCTGCCTAACTTACTTACTTATCCAGGTCCAGTAGCCAGACATTGGGCAGCCAATGTGAATAGGTGTCAGGACAGATCAAGGTTAACCTTTCATCAGCACAGGCCAGTGGGTCATCATTGACTCAGGAAAGACACAGAGATGTAATTAGTTTGTTTTCTACATTTATGGAGAACAAAGAATGTAAACCTTACCAGATTGTATCTCCGGCAGATCTGACTATAGCAGCCTAACTAAAGGAAGAGAACCAGAAAGTAACTTAAACATGGGAGCATCCTGAAACACTGGTGTCCAACCGCTCCATCACCATAAACCTGTGTGACTATGTGAAGGTGTCTGACGTCAGCACCAACATCCCAGTTTACCATAATTCCTTATGTCTATGAACCCCTGGATCTGCAGCCTGTAACTAAGGTGAGATATTAGTTATCCAAACTAAACTGAAAAAGTGAGATTTCAATTATTAGGAAGCCAGCACCCTGTGACCTGAGTGATCTTAATGGCTCATAATGGGAAATTAGATCTTGCAAGTACTCAGGAGCCAGCCTGTGTAGGGCTTTATATGTGAGAGGATTTTATAATCAATACAGAATTTGACTGTGTTGATAGTATTGGACTGATATGGTCAAATTTTCTCGTTTTAGTTAGGACCCTGGCTGAAGTGTTTTGAACTAACTGAAGTCTATTTAGGTTCCTGCTCAAACATCCTGATCAGTGCATTGCAGTAATCTAACCTTGAGGTGATAAAATCATGCACTAGTTTTTTCTGCAGGCATAGGGCATTTCTTAACTTTTAAAAATTTTAAAATTATAAAGATGAAGAAAAGTTGTACTAATAATATTACCTAAGTGTTGGCCAAATGATAAATCTGAATCAATTATGACACCAAGATTTTACATCTTTTATACAGTCCTCCTTTTTCTAATCAAGGTTTATCATCAGATTTCAGTATCTTCTGTATAACATTGGAAATTAATGCCATGTTAATGTCTGTTTATAACTGTGCCTAGGGGAAGCGTGAAAATTGTGAACAGCAATAGTCCTAAAATACATTGAGTTACAAATTATTATGCAAATTGGATTTAAGTGTCATAAAGATTATTTTTTTGTTGTTTTTCAATTAAAGTCATATATGGTATTTTGTCTCAGGGCTCTTTGGGTCACTGAAATCAATCTCAAACACCTGTGATAATTAGTTTGCCAGGTGAGCCCAATTAAAGGAAAACTATGTAAAAAGATTGTTCCAGATAATTAAGCAGGCCACAGGTTTCAAGCAATATAGGAAGGAAAAAAGGTTTTCTTTGCTGCTGAAGCACATCAAATAGTGCAATGAAAACATGAAAAGTTAAGCATGATAATCGTACTCTGAAGAGATTTGTGGCTAATTCAGAGCATATATGGGTTAGTTCAGATAAAGACATAATGAGGAAGGTTTCTGACATACAAAAAATCATTGGATTAAGAGAGCAGCTGCTAAAATGCCATTACAAAGCAACAAATATATATTTGAAGCTGCTGGTGCTGTGGTGCATAAACCAACTATTTGGCCACCCATAATCAATGCTGACAAGCAGAAACCATTGCAGAGGGCCCAGACATACATGATTTTTTGTTTACTGATGAGTGCTGTGCAACCCTGGATGGTTCAGTAGTGGATGGTTGGTGGATGGCCATCATGTCCCAACAAGAATATAACATCAGCAATGAGGTAATTTTGGACAAATTCATGGCGAGAGAGCTGGTAGGCCCCTGAAGGTGTGAAAATGACATTGTATATAGAATAACTGACTGACCACTTTCTTCCATGGTACAAAAAGAAGAACCATAGCTAAATCATCTACATGTATGACAATGCACCCTCAATCTCATGCTGCAAAGAATACCTCTGTGTCATTGGCTGCTATGAGCATAAAAGGAGAGGAACTTCCCTGAACTCAACACTATTGAGATCCTTTGGAGTATCTTTAAACAAAAGAACTATGAGGGTGGAAAACAGTTTACATCAAAACAGCAGCTCAAGCTATTTTGACATCCTGCAAAAAATTCAAGCAGAAACTGTCCAAAAATTCAGAATGGATGCAAGAATTGTGAAGGTGATTTCAAAAAGGAGGTCTTGGATTAACATGTACCTTAAATTGATTTCAGTAAATATGACCTCTTAATGCTGCACTTTTTCAGTTCTATAAAATGTTTTGAAACACCAATGTGCATAATAATATGGAACAGTGCATTTTGAAATTTTCTTTATTTTTGAAAAAAATACTCTTATTATTGGTTGGTTTGATCGATAATATATGAATGGCTGATGGCTTGAAAATTATACCGACTGTCATTTGCATTGACCATTTAGGAAAATCAGAGAAAAATATAATTTACATAATAATTTGGAAAGTGGCGTAGAGCCTTGTAGATTTCCATTTCCATTTCAGTGAGATTGTAAGAAGCACCATTGTAACCTTTACAAAGATCTGAACCATGAAGGGGTTCCTGTCCCTGTGATTCCGACCATCTTTTAAGGAGAATAACATCTATTGTATCAAATACTGCACCTAGACTAAGAGATGAAAAAAGTATTTATAGGAGACAGTTACACAGCAGATACTGTTATTATTTATCTTCATTTGAAAATTTAATTTTTTATTTTTGTATGAATTTCTTTGTGTTCTTCTTGCTTATTTACAAGTTTTCTCTGGGATTAGTAAGGTATTATAAAGGGGAAAGAAAACACTTTTTTAGGTCTGAAATCCTGTTGGAAATTGTTTTAGCTAAACATGCAATCATTTTGGTGATTTATTTTGCTAATGATTAGACATTTTCCTCTGTATCAGAATCAGTCCCACCCCCTCTCACTGAAGATTGAACATTGAGCATGTACATGTAGACAGACCAGTAAACATGCACTGAATGTATCCTTTGGCATTTAAACTGGGACTTAATTTTGTTGGAAACAAGTGAATTTTAGCTTTTTTCCAAGCTGGATTACTCACTGATAATTCATCTCACAATGATGATAGTTTGTCAGTGTAAGTCTTGTAGTTTGTTATGACGTGTATCATGTCTGGTTACTTTGATCTTGAGATCTGAAGCTGAGTCTATTGTTATGTAATTGCCTGCAAAATCTCGGGTTAGTTAAATAGTTGAATGTGTGAGCGAGTGGTGAGAAATAGATGTGAGTATCAGCTAAACCTCAGCAACACCAAAGACAGTCTGGTGTGCAATGACCTCTGAGGACGTTAAACCAGTCTGTGATATTTCATAGTGCTGAATGGCTTCTTTTATTGAAGCTGACATTTCAAGCAAACTATGTAACATATAGATGACAATTCCAAAGGTTCTGTTGCTCTTTCTGAGTGAGATCAGACAGAAACCTGTATTAAGAAGGATACATGTGTTTGTTTTTGTATCATCTGTAATAATATCACCTTCACTGACTCATACATTGGATAGGCCTGAATGTCCAAACTATGACATTTAGCCAGATTCTTACTTGCTGAGATGTCCAGCTCAGGACCAACTTTAGATGGTAGCTGTTTTCAGGTCGTCTGAACAGGTATTTAATGGTCAAGGTGATTAAAAAACTGGTCATCTAGGTAAAATCATACATAATGTTGGCTAACCAACTTAATCAGCATATATTTTAATTTGAGGTTGATGGACTAGAGTTTGATGAACATGACCAACTTTACCAAGCTGGTTTTCAAGCTGATCATACTGGTCATGACCAATGCCATAGAATGACCTCTTTTAGTTCAGTAAAGAACCATGTTTTCAAAAGCTTGCTAGTACCCTGCTGCAGCTGCTTTAGAGACCATAGCTAATGCTTGGCAATAATAAGAACCACTTGGAATAGCCTAACCTTGCAACTGCATAGCAACCACCTAGTACAGCACAGCAATTGATTAGGAACAATTATGTGTTATTATTATTATTATTATTATTATTATTATTATTATTATTATTATTGTTATTATCGTTATTATTTATTATTATTACTATTATTATTAATAATAATAATTATAATAATATACTAATAATGATAATAATGATAATAATAATTTTAGCAACTACCTGGGATACCAGGAAATGAAAATGAAAATGAAAATGAAAATGCTCCTCAACTGCACAGTATCTACCTGAAGAAAAATTTGAGTAGCCTATGATCTTCTGAAAAGAACAAAATTTGGAATGTGAGACTGTCTCCTATAAATACTTAAGTTGTTAGTGAATTAAAGTATGTCAACCTATGAAACCATCCCTCAAATTTTGCCTAGGGTTCTAAAGGCTAAGTATTGAGTTCATGAGTCACGGTGACAGATGCTGTTTTGTCACAGCCTTTAGCACTGGCTGACTCCAGATCACATTTTTCTCAGGCCAGCCCAGCATGAAAGTAGTATCCTGGATTCAGTCAACCACAGCCCTGGTTTCGGTGTGTCCAACAAAGGAATATTTGGTAACATGGTTAGACATTTCCCCTCCTAGTCATTATGAACCCTGTTGAGAGCCTGCCTGAAATGGAGCTGACACACTGAATACTTCAATATCCAGGAGAACCCTGACAGACTGACCATGAGGGAGAAGTCACAGTAAATGAAGGAGAACATAGTGTTCATTGGCTCATGTAACGAAAGAGAAGCATCATCTCACACACACTCGAGGAGACGCTGCCTTTCAGACACCTGCAGCCACTCGCTCCATATGTCAGTGTGGATTTGCACTCAGTGTGATGATTTGGCAACCTTTAGCCTAACTCCTAGGCTTTCCTGGCTGAAATGGAGGAACATAGACAGCCTGAGTGAATAATTTCAACCTGTTCTGTTTCTGTAAACAGCATCTTATATATGTATATAAAAGAATATGAATTCATAAGCCTACATAAACCCCAGATTAGACATGACTCATGTTTAGATAAGAGATATGGTAGTTTATTACCACCTAAAGCTTAGAAAACACATATTCACCACTCAACTGGCCAAAAACACTCTTCTTACCAGTTTCACATGCCAGATATTGTAATTTTCAGAAGATTGTATGTTACTCTAACTTGTCTTCATTTGAGAACAACACAACAAGTGTTTTTGGGTTTATTTTTTGCTTATAATGACTTAAAACACTTTTCAATTTTTTTATTTGTAATGATTAGTTTGATTATTATGATTAAGTTCTTCAAAACACCTGACAGCAGTTAAATAAATAAACAACCTGAACATCATTTATTATTTTTGTTATTTATGCATGTTTCCATATTATCCATTCTTATAGCTTTTATATAGGTTTGAGCACTCTGTGAGCAAAGAAATTGAGCAAACAAAGCCTGCCATCTCATTTTCCTCTATAACCCAATATCTGGTCAGTGACGTCATTAGCCCTGTCCCCACTAGCTGATCAGTCAGAGTCTGCATCTAGTTTGATCATGTACACGTGGAGAGAGCAGTACACACGCACTGGAAGGCTAATTTGGCATTTAAACTGGGATTTATTTCATTTGGAAATGATTGAATTTTAGCTGTTTTCCAAGCTAGATTACTCACTGATAATTATCCACACAATGATGTGACCATGGTTTGAAAATGGTGTTTAACTGCTCACATAATGCAGATTGGTTTCTAATACACATACACAGATATCATTGGATTGGTAAACAGGATTCTGTTGTATGTTTGTTTTTTTCTACTATGAAGAGGTCATCCCTGTTAATACAATTGAACCCTCCGTGATTTTCGTGTTAAAAGTCTGAATCAGTAAAGGTAATAATACAGGCATGTACTTTTCTTCTCTATTTTGCTCACGTATAGCCTTTATTTACCTTGAACCACAAAATTTTTCTTAGCTAAGAAATTAAGCTGTGTGCTATTCACATCTATCCACTGAAATACTGAAGGAATGAAGGACATAAGACCTCTGACCATCTTCTCCGATGTGATGGATTTGTGAAAGGTTGCCTTCACAAGTGTGTGAGGTGCTTTGGTTAAAATAAATAAATAAATGCATATTGTAAGTGATTCTGTAATTTAAAATGTGATTCTGTAGTGATGCTGTAAGTTAAAAAAAAATTCAAAAGTCAAAGTCAACATTATTGTTATAACAAACAGGCAGATTTCCTTTGTGGAAAGAAGTGTTTGTGGTTGTGGAAAAGAATGTTCTTAAATTGTCTTGCTTACATCAGCGAGACACTCAAAATCAGCTTTGCATATCCCAGCCTAGCTCAACACAGCAGGGTATAACTAATAAATACTGTACACGCTTAAAAAGGAGGGTTTTTCAAGGGTTCATTAGTAAAGAAAATGGTTCAGTAGAAAAACAGTAACCTCTAGAATCCTGTGCTAATTTTGTGGGCTTTTTGTGTAGTTTCATTTACTTTTATTCACCAGAAAATTAGAATTTATAAGAGACAGTTCCACATGCCAAATATTGTTATTCTATCATTTTTAAATTTGTCTTCATTTGAGATGTAAAAATTAACACGTTTTATCAAAAATATAATTCCACCTACAATTTTTTTGTTTATGAGATAAAAAACTTTATCTTAGAAATCATGTTAGAAATTAATCATTCAGAGTGGTTTTGAGCTGAAAATGTAATAATTTTGATGAACACTGGAAGTCATCTTTATTATTTACACTGGTGTTAAAATCAGTTGCAAACAAGTGAATTTTAGTTGTTAATTCAAGCTGGATATCATCATGCCATCAAACAATTATGACGGATTTACACTTCAGTAGGGTATTTCTTGTAAATTGTTATGATATGTGTATTACATCTGTAGGTTACTCTGATCCTGAATATGGATTTGGATGGCATAGCATTAGCTTAAAGATTTTCAGCTGCTCCAGAGGTTATTTTGCATTGGATAACCATAGCAGTGCTTATTGTAGTTCAGGGGTTATCAACCTCTTCCACTTCACAGCCCACCTGTTTATAACTAGAAAACATAAGAAAACAAAACTTAAATTTTATAGAAATTGTTTTAGTCTTTTATTTCTCGCCATTAACCCTGAGAACATGAGAATTAGAGTCTGAACAGGAGCTTTAAGCAGCAGGTCTTCATGAGAACATCCATCCCAAATGTTCCTCACTAACAGGAGCAGAATGCATGTGTTACTAGCTTCAGATGATTGAGATTTTGAAATCCACCTCTAGTTAGTCTTGCATTAGCTTTCAGACATTTTGTCATTACACAAGTGAAATTGACCTGTTTCACACCTTTGTTTTTGCTGTTGGATTTTCTTTTGAAAGACCACCATTATTACAGGTTCACAGTTAGCCGTTCTAATGTTCTAAACTATCATTATTCAACTGTCATGTTCAATCCTTGGGCAGCTTTTAATATGTTTATGTGAAGCTTTATGGTGGAGTGAACCAAATCCTGAAACTAAGCCTAGCCTTAATGTTGTACAAAACAACATGACATAATTTCTGTATAATAAGTAATGCGTAAGGGGTCAAGGACCCAGAATTCACTCTGAGGATGAAATGTGAGGCTCTGGCTCATTCAGTTTTCCTTTCTCCAAAAAAGCTGTGGACATGGACTCAGTAGTTCCTCCTCTTCATTCTCGCTGTCGTAATGAGCAAATCTATTAAAGGAAGGAGGGCGAAGGGCGCCATGTGTGGGCCGGAGGTTTTCTCTCAAACCTCGCACCACCAATTCACTCCATTAGACATGCTATCGAATTAGATGCACATTAATTATTATGCCGTGACTCTGTCTCTGTGTTCTTCATCTATAAAAATTCCCCCATAAGGCGCACTAATTGTCCCAGCTCTCTGAGCACAGCCCTCTGAGATCCCACTGACATTTTTTGTCACCTTCCTGCCAGTCACGATTCTGCTCCAAACGAAGCCCCACGGGCTGATTTGCATTCGTCAGCAGAGTGCCATTCCACAAAGAAGGAAGCTGCTGGGGAGCAGGCCAGAGAGAAGCCATTTAGACTAATAGAAATGCAGTCGGTGCATTTATTCTCTCAAATGCAAGAGCGCAAACAAAACCTCACACTGAGAAACACTGCGACGTCAACGATACACACATTCCACATACTGCAGCTCAGCACACAATACTCATTACTATACATCTGTCACCATTCAGTAGACAACAATTACATGTGTATCACAAGTTTATTAGGGCTGTTAGAGCAGGGAAATCAGCAAACTCTGCTGGACTCCAGCTCCAGGATTACCTATTGCGGTGTTGCACTTTTTACATGGTACATCATTTTAGTCATTTAATGTGTCATTGCATTAATTTCCTGAGTGGTTCATTTCCTGTGGCTGAACATGGTTACACAGTGCTGTTGCTGGATGCCGTTTTTGGGCACTGTGGCTGAACATGGTTACAGAGTGCTGTTGCTGGTCGGCATGGTTGCCAAGCACCAATGCTGTTGCTGGACATAGTCTAGCCTAGGTTAGCACAGAACTTAGATATACTGAACTGGTATTCCACAAGCTCGTTGTATACACACTTGCTCTCACCTCACACTGTGGAGACTTAATGTTGGATTGTACACCAAAAATTCTGGATGGAGTGAGAAGATCCACTGCAGATATAGAGGTTCAGTACTTTGCAAGTAAATGAATACTGCGCACACAATTTAGTATTTCAGATGAACACATTCCGGCTTTTGTGAAAAAAAATTAAATTGAACTTCATTGTGGAGAATAGGACTCTGGAGTAGATAAACATGAACCTAATGACACCAGCCTAATACCAGGTACAAAGCCCCACATCGACATTGAGATGTGGAGCAGTGGAACTGTTTCATGGATAAAAGAGGTTCAATTCAATGAGCAGGTGTCTCTCTATCCCTCAATGTGAAATACAATGTGTTTGAATTCAGAAAGGGAAGGTTATGTGGAGTGTTGCTTCTCCTTCACATTTCCCTCACACCTCTTACAGCTCTGGGGAGGGAGAGGAAGGGAAAGAAGAAGGGCACTTTTTAACCTGTTTGTTCCAGATGGTTGGAGTGTGTCTGTGACGGAAGGTCAGAGAAGCATGGCTGATTAGCCTCACTGGCCCTTTACTCCCATCACTACACACATTTCAGTACATTCAAACTGCTAATTACAGCCAATCTCACTGTCCCCTCTGCCTTTTACACACATACACACACACACACACACACACACACTAGCATTTGAGAGGAACAGAGTGGCATTTTTTGTCTGCTTCTCCGTAGCTATCATATCGTAACACTGTATTTTTCCAAGCTTTATTCCTGGAAGCAGTCATTGGACATTGTTGCTGAGCATTTTGTGAGTGTTAAGTCACTGGGCATGGGGCTACTGGGCACTACTACTGAATATGTTTGTCCTGAAGTTGTTGCTAGACATTGTTGTAGGATTCAATTTTTATTTTATTAAAATTCTTTTACTAGTAATAGTTGTCAAAATCTGAGGACAGTTGCTGAATGTGCCAATTGGATGTTGTTGAAGGGCATGCTTGTCATGAACCAATGCTAAGGATTGTTGTTGGGTGCTGTTGCTGACCATGGTTGAAAAGTGCCATTACTGAATGCTGTTGGTGGGCATGGGTGTCGAGCAGCAATACTGAGCATTGTTGCCAATCACTGCTGCTGAACCCAGTTGACAGGCACCATTGTTGGATGCTGTATCTAGGCATCATTACTGAATATGGTTGCCAAGTGCTGTTGTCGGATGCTGTTACTGGGCATGGTTGACAGGAACTATTGTTGGCTACTAATTGTGTACAATGTTGTTTGCTGAACAAGAGCTGCTACAGGATGTTGAGCGTTGTTGTTGAACATGCTTAGCTAGTGGACGTTGTTGCTGAGCATGATTGCACGGCACAACTATTAAGCACTGTTGTGGATACTGCTGCTGGATGCTTAAAAACGTTCTTATTGTTGGTGCTGAACATGGTTGCCAAGTGCAATTGCTGGATACTGTTGCTGGGCAGTGTGATTGCAATAGTTGCACAGTGCTTTTGGTATATGCTGTTTGCTGGGCAAGGTTGCCAGACACCAATTTTGAACATGGTTGCCAAGTATTTTTGCTCTTGTGCCTGGATGCTGATGCAGTGTTGCTTTATATGGTTGTTAAGTGCTATTGCTGGATGTTGTTGCTGGACATGGTTGCCTGAAACCATTGCTGATCACTTTTGCTAGGTTTTGTTACTGAACAAAGGGCCAACTGCTGGGGCTGATTGCTGATTGTGGGCACTGTTCTAATATATCAATATTTATATCCCTGCTCAGAGCTCCTACTCTGCTCTCTTCCACGCCTACTCGCAGTACCACAGTTACACCATGGAGGGGTATAAGACGGAGCTCTGGCATGAAGATGAATTTCATGGGGTGTACTCATTTTTTCACATTTGATTTTCCACATCATACATGGTACTGTATATCGCAAATTGTCATTTGGCTAAAATATAACAAAATGTGGGGTTTTTTGTCTATATCTCCCAGCTCTAGTTGCTGAACACTGTTGTCAGGATTTGTTACTGAACATAGTTGCCAATTGCTGTTTCTGGATACTGATACTGAGCACTGATGTTTGACATCATAGCAGAATGTTAATGCTGGGCACAGTTGCCAGGTTAAACTCTTGCCAATGCGTAGTTGGGTGTGATCCAATAGACATTTTACTTTAACCTTGCCAGTAGATTATGGAAGCTATAGTTCTGTTGAATAGAAATGCCTCTCTTGTCTTTTAAGACTAGGACTATAAACTGCATTTTCGGACAAACACAGCAGTCAAGGTATCAGTCTTTCTTGTACAGCATAAACTATTAAATGCACACTGTCTACATAGTCACTATGATACAGTTCTTAAATGTGTCATATATAATGTCAGACTGACTCGCAGTTCTGCTGTGTTTGTGTGTTCCTGTGTGGAGCCAATAGCCCAGGCACAATGTGTGAACTGTACTAATGAGCTTTGTAATTAACACGCAGCCGCCACTTAAGGGTTGAAAGCCACAATAAGTGCATCACCACCATTGGAACGTCACTCTAGTACATCGTAGCATGGATATAATTAACACACTGCCATTGACACCAGCAGGAAATAGATTCCGAATCAATTCAGTCTGACGCCGGCCTAGGGCAAGGATGATTAATGCCACATTGTTTTAATCGATTAATATCTGGCTGGGGGGAAGCCTGAAGGGGCATTTCATTTTAGATTTCTCAGTGGTTTGAAGCTGTCAAACTTCTTTAATGGATAAGTTTTTCCCCGTATATATATATATATATATATATATATATATATATATATATATATATATATATATATATATATATATATATAAATCTTGTTTCTCTCTCTCAGTTGGACTTCCTGTCCCCTTTTCCCCCGCTTTCTTTTCCTCTCCCAGGGCATCCTTCTGCCTCCTCATCCACAAAGCTGAACTAATCACTCTTTTCTCATCGATTTTTCCTCACAGAGGCAATAATGTGTCCTCTTGCATCTTTAATACAAACTGAAAGAAAGTGAGGCAATATGCACAAAACAGATCAGATGGAGCTGTGTTTCTGGAGTGATGGTGCTCTATCAAATACCTTTGAGATGAGGATGATTTGGAGTGGCAGCATTAATCATCAAACATCAGTTCCTGACCTCATTGATGCTCTTGGGGGGCTGAATGCAGTCAAATTCTTCGCACAATAGTATCTAATGGATCTAGTATCCAAGCTAATACCATTAATCTGACAGTTTTCTTTTCCAAATTACTGGTAAAAGCACAGTTTGAAACTCTGAAATGTAGTTTTCATGACTGTAGAGCAGTGATGACCTCAAAAGGGGACTTTTTGAATAAAAGTAAGCCTTCTCAGAATTTAAGATCTACAACAGAGAAATATCACATTTCCATTTCTGTTAAATACTCTTGAAAGGGAGGGGTCTTGAGTCTTAGACACAAGCTGTGAGGAAAGGGAATTTATTAGGCCATTGTTAATGCCATCATCATGGATTTGTGTTGGTGAGATGGCCTAACAGGTTTCCTCCTTCAACCACTGCCTGAAACCGTGTCTAAAACTGGATGACTGTCTGCTAAACCATTTTCATTTAATATAGATGTTTCCTTGTTTTTTAAGACACCCTGTATTGTTAATTATTTGGTAACCATTTGGTTTGGCATATCTTGTGGAGTCCCACAGGGCCCTATTTTAGGGTCTATGAAACTGAGGGTCAGTGAAACATATGAAAACAATGTAGTTATACGAGTAAAAAACTGAAGTCTAGTCTTAAGTCTGTTGGAAAAGCTTGGTATCCCTTTTTCACTTTTGACAGGCACCTTGATAGGCACCTTGCCAAAACCAGTGAATGTAATGAAATGAAGTGTGGAATTTTTCACATTTGGAAAGAGCCTTTTCCCCGTGCAGATTATATATAATATATTCTATCCCCTCTCTTCTACACAATAATCCACCTTGTGCTGTACTTCATGCTGTAATAGGTTGGAGGTCATACGATGTTGCCCATTCGCTGGATGCCACCGGAGAGCATCATGTACAGGAAGTTCACCACTGAGAGTGACGTATGGAGCTTCGGAGTTATCCTCTGGGAAATCTTCACTTATGGCAAGCAGCCATGGTTCCAGCTGGCCAATAATGAGGTAAGCTGCAGCATGAACATTGTTTCTAATGTAGCAGCTCTACACTCAGCTTATTTTAAAGCCTTTATAGACAACTGACAATTTGCCTAACTCAGGTGAGCAATTAATAATAATAATAATAATAATAATAATAATAATAATAATAATAATAATAATAATAATAATAATAATAATGTTTTACTTATGAAGCATCTTTGTAAGTACAAAAAATGCATAATGAAAATAAAAGCAGGATGCATGCAAATGTAATGGTTCTGAAAGTTAAAAAAATAATGATCTGGTTCCAATTGTGGATAAATGGGTGGACAAATTAGGGGTGGATAAAGTATCCAGCTTGTGAACAGCTGGTTCTTGAAGCAGGAAAAATCAGGAAGCACAAGAATCTGAGACACTTTGACAATAATCAAATGATGATGACTAGATGACAGACAGGTCATGTGGGCTGTTTATAGTGTGCGATGGTCAGGACCTAACAAAAGTACTCCAAGGAAAGCCAACCAGTAAACTGGTGACAAGGTCATGGGTGCACAAGGCTCATTGATACTCAAGAAGGAGTAAAGGACTTAAAGGATCTGCTGCTAACATTAGTTTTGGTGGCTTACACTAAAGGACACCTTCAGAGCTCATGAGTCCTTTCCTGAGTCTGAGCTGCTTTGGTGGCATGAGGGGGACCTGCACAATATTAGCTGGGTTGTTTTAATATAATGGCTGTATAAATATGCTTTCACTGGCCAGCCTCAGTTGTTAAGTTGCACACCAGGCTTTTTGTTGTGCAAAGGCTGATCGCAGAGTTTTCCCAGCAGCAACAGTCCTGACTTAGCTCACAAAGGTGCTTCTAATAAAGTAGAGTTGAATCAGGTGTGTTGGCGCAAGGACAAGACAAAAAAATGTTGGATCTACAACATTTGATGCACATTAGCAAATTGCTGTGAGCTGCATTTAGCCTGTCTCTTGTCAGCCCGCGGTGTAGCTTTGTAGTCCATGTCCCTGTGTGTTTAGAAAACCCAGTGGGCTTGTCCTGGTTCCTCACCATTGTCTTTGGTTTGACACTACATGTGCACCGTGCAAATCCCTGCTGTCGAGCTGGATGTCAGCAGCTGCAGCCGCACGCTGGGAATTACGTAGAATTATGATGAGACTCTATTTTTAGCGTAGCCTATGGCTACCGTATTTAACCAGGAGTGGAATCAATTAAGGCTTAAGCCAAGATGACAAGAGGGGGGGAGGCAATTAAGTGACACCAGCTCAGGCTGTTAAAGCAACAATGGCTCAGAGTCAAACTGTACATAATGAGGTAAGTGTAGTCTGTCTTCAGCATGACTTCACCCTCTCACAGATGGGGGTGAAGTGCTGGGTAGATGTTTTGTAATACGTTGGACATGCTCTTCTGAAGGAAGTAACAAAGCAACTCCTAGTGTGTACTCTGCTTTTCTTCTCCTTCATGTAACAGTTGTGGTCATATTCCTGAACATGGTCATTTGGGAGATGTCCCACCCACCCCAAAATGGAGATCAGAGGCTTTTTGTTTGTTTGTTTGTTTGTTTCGGTTTTGACAGTTGTCCCATCCCCTGAGTTTGACTGTCGGTTGTCTCACCACCAGCTAAATTGGGACACCCCTGCCATAAAGTAATCCATGTAATCCATCCTGATTTTAAATGTACCTGTAATATAATAACTTAGATTATTCAGATGTAGATTACGTAGCACATAATTGATCATGGTGTAATAATATCCATTACAGTGCATAAATATTCATATAATCTAAGCAAAGATTTATTTGACTCATAACAATAGTGGAACCATTTTTGGTGCTATATATAATCATTTGTAGCACAAACTACCTTAATTAGGTCTTTTAACAGAAGACATTGTCACCGAATGCTTAAAAAGTTTCTTTATTGAACCATTTAAAACAAAGCCGACAACTCTTTAACCATGCGAAGAACAATTTAGACATTGCTACGGTAGTTTTTTAGGTTGTCATCATTCCAGGAAAAAAAAAATAATAAGGGTGTATTTGTACTGTATATGGTTCTATAAAGAAATCAGGATTGTTCTGTATACTACCTTCAATTGTTATGCTATTGTTATGAACTCAAGAACCCTTTTTAAGTGCTATATAGAACTTTTAATTTTTGGTTTTGCTTTCAAAATTCAAATATTTTCTGTTGTTTATTTACAAATTGAAAAAAAAAAATTCAGCTGCTCTCAGACATTTGGACTCAATATGCTAATATGTGTTAAATATAATGCTTAAAATGTAATGCCGCACATATTTTGCATAACATTATTATAAGATGATTATAGGTGACTATTGATGTTCATTGAACCTATAAGAACTTGAAGGAAGCTGTAGCTTTACTCACTTTTGATCTCAAACAAACTGAAGTTATAGCTAGCTTGTGTAACTAGCAGTCAGTTTCTTCAGCCTGTGTGATCGCCCTCCTTAGAGACCCTCCACACACTGGCCTACGCCTCCCTGTAATATGGTCAGACATGCTGAGTACACGTTTCTAAGAAGAGTAAACACTGCTCTTTCTCTCCTGACATGCGTGGCTGAAGGAACTGACAGGAGAATGGAGAACGAGCTGCTGCCCAGCACAGTGTCCAGCTTTGGGTTTCACATTAATAATGGCATATGTGACTGTGTTTTTGCCCCTGTTGTACGCTGTGTTTATACTGTCTTCTCTCTCTCTCTCTCTCTCTCTCTCTCTGTCTCTCTCTGTCTCTCTCTCTCTCTCCTTTCTTCTCTCTCTCCCTCTTTCTCTCTGTCACTCTGTCTCTCCTTCATTCTTCTTTTTCTCATCTCTTTGGTCCTCATTTTCATGCCCCACTCCCCCTACCCCCCCCCCTTCTCTCTCTCTCTCTCTCAGGTAATCGAGTGTATAACTCAAGGTCGTGTGCTGGAGAGGCCGAGGCTGTGTCCTAAGGAGGTGTATGACATTATGCTGGGCTGCTGGCAGAGAGAGCCGCAACAGAGGCTCAACATCAAAGACATCCAGAAAATTCTCTTTGCCTTGGGAAAAGCTACACCGGTTTACCTGGACATCCTGGGCTAGGACAGGTCCAAGCCGGCCCAGATGAACGGACGGACAGATGGACAGACGGATGGACGCGTCAACCCAGGAATAACTCAAACAACGCGTACCTTACACACTACTGTCAGACACCGGCGGAGTGGGGACGGACTTAAGTGCCTGCTACACCTTTCCAAATACTGGATAAGAGTCTTTGAAAAGCACTTTTACATTTTGTTTACCTGCATATACACTTGTACAGTTCTGCTGGATGAAGACAAGGAGAAGTCTTGGGGAGTTTATTTTCTTCTTCTGGGGGATTTTTTTTCATAGCATTCTTCTAAAATTTACAAAACAACAAAAAAAATCTTTAAAAACAATCAGAAAAGGATTAAAAAAAGAAATCTTTTGTTCCCTTTCAGTTTCCTGATAGCTTGACAGAAGATCAAAAACATCTCCCGTGCTTACCTTTTCTTTTTTTCCATTTTATAACTATATATATAAATATATATATATAATATATTTTTATTTATTTTTCTTTTTTGTGCGGATGTATGCCATGTTTCTCACTGAGGGTACATGACCTTTTGGGGATAACTGCTTACTGTCGCCAACCTGCAGAAGAAAAAAGCCTTACTGCATTTGGGGTTGGCTCCATCTCCCCTATGACCACAACGGAGTGTCCAACAGGGCTTTTAATTCCTGTCTAAAGGAGCTTTTCAGCCAATCATGGAACTTCATGGAGTGATGGAACCACCAATCAAGAAACCAAGCAAAGGAGTTTATTTAAACAACAACAAAAAAATGAATGTATATAATGTAAATTTCTGTGTCACAAACTACAGTATGGTAACTTATTTCATTTTCCTCTTTAGATTATTTTAGTTCCTTGGCGTGATGTTACAGTGAGTGGATTCTATAAATATTTTGATAATATTTTAATGTTTTTTATTTTTAAACACACTCATCTGAATGTATGTCATTTTATTGATTTCAGTCCTTTCCATCACATTCTTTAGTTTCTTTAGTTTATTTTTGTTTTGTTTTTTTGGGGGGGGGATTTGTGATAAAAATTAGGGACTTTAAGAGGACTTCAAAATGAAAGTAGAAGAGCAGCTAGAGGAGTTTCATAGCAGTATCATGATCATGCAGACTAGAAAAGCTTATTCGAATGATGCCATAGGTCCCCTGAAATTGCTTCAGATGTCATTAATCACACATTCCTTGTTATAAATCGTTTATACACATTCGTGCAGTTTATTCGGACATCAATAAATTAAATAAAATAAGTGTATAACCAACAGTACATTTATTCGGATGACAGAAGTGCAACATTATTATTTTACCATGTTATTTTGTGAAAATAATGGATCAGTGGTGTCCCAGCAACTGCAACCTTTACCGTTTTTACTACTTGACTTTGCATGGTCTCATGCAATTCTGCATGAGCAGCTCAAACTGAACAGTATACATTCTTAGCCAAAAGGGTTCTATGTAGTACTACAACTACAACACTTTAAATGTTTTCATGTTCTACAGAAAACCATATACACAAGGATTTATTCATTCTTTTAAACCAGGCAGAAATGCAAAGGAGAGTTGTCATGGTTCTATATAAAACCACTGGTTTTACTAAAGAACCTTTAAAGCTCCTCCCTTTTTTCTTATTCTATGAATTTATTCCTAAAGTTTCAGCTGCTGTTTCTGTCGCAACATAGACAATAGTTGACACAGTAGCGTTTCTTGCTCATATTGTGAGGAGTATAAAATGTCTATCTGCACCTGGAGACATGCCGTTTGCTTGTTTGTTTGTTTGTATGTTTGTTTGTTTTCAAAGCACATAAACCTATCATATTGCCCTAAAAGGTTTGTGTGATGCAAAACACAGGTATCGTGGCATATGCATTAGTGTTTGAAATGACCTATAGAATATGTAAATGCAAAAAATGCAAAAACAAATTATTTATTTTGTTTATAATTGATATTTTATTATGTTAGACTTATGTGTGAGGTTAGTATCAGTAATACCTGGAGAGTTCAATTAAATATAAACCAAATAATGTACCTTACAAATGCTTTCATAACTCAGAAAGTGAAGAAATGTGTTTACACCATTTATCCAGAGCTATGTTCACAGGAAGGAAAACAGTAGAGTTATGATTCTCTATTGGTGTAGAGTGGTGGGCTTACTTGGCTGGCAAATTTAACTGTAGTCTGCCACTAGGTAGGTGGCACCAAAGAACTCCCCAAACTAGAGGGCAAAACTAGAAAATCCCAAAACCTAATCTCAGCACCCAAAGCAGTACAAAGTGAATGAAGCTTTAGTTCGTTTACAGTAACACTGCTCACAGATTTACAATTATGCTTTCTCTGAAATGTCTCTTAGGTCAGTCATTCCAGATCCCCATTCCCACTTGTAACACACCAGGACAGAGCAAAATATGGAGGGATGGAGGACATCCCTGCAAGCTGTTTTGAGAACCACTGTTATAAGTAAAATTTGTTTTCCTTCTTCTGGTTTGGCTTCCTAACAGAGATCGACTCAACAGATGTGAATAATTCATTACACATTACATTAGAGAGCTTGCTGGTGTGTTTGGAACAGTGTAGTGTGATCAGAAACGCTGGGGCTTTGCAGTAAAGTGTGTTTTCTCTCTCTCATTTTCTCTGTTTTTGCTGACTCATGAAACTCACGTAAGATGACTCATAGCTCAGTAGCACTAAGATGATAAATCTGCAATAGTTGTGTTCAGAGAGGCCAAAAGAGCATTTGAAAACATTTTTAAAAGTAGTTTAACTCTTTAGTCAGAGAGAGCTATAAGTGGCATTTTGTGATTGTAACCAGGGGTGATGTACGTACATTAATATGTTGATTAACTTCTGGACTAAATTCTCTCGTCAACAAAGAATCAGAATCAGAAAAAAATCATAAAACTTAAAATACTTTTGTTGGCAGTAGTAAAAATGGCATTTTAATGGAACCTAACATAAAAGGATTACATTTTACATATCAAGGGAAAAGCAGCTCAAACACAGAATACTAGATCCCCAGATATTGTTTCAAGTTCTCATGGTTCATTGTAAGATACTTCCATATTGCCCACACTAAACTTCTGCAGGCTGGAAATAATGCCCATTAATGAAGCCTAGCGGACGGAATTACACAACAATCAAACTAAAGGATCAGAGTTGGATCGGGTTTAAAATGTTTGATTCCTGGTTCCTGGTGACTCCAAAGTGACAAAATATAAGGTTCTTAGAGGATGCCAGAGGGAATTCTGCTAGAAAACAGTGGTGAAAACAAAGGATCATAGCTGGATTGTGCTTTAAAAAAAGTGGATATTAGCTACATTGAGTAATACTACATAAAAATACATAAAATAATAAGTACATTTAGTAATACTAGTAATTGTCTTTACACTTGTATGTGTGTAAAGCTATGTTCACACTGCAGATAAAGTCCTTTTTTCTGTCTGGCATCAGCCACTGCAAATCCTTGATTGATCCTGTGATGTTGGCCACAATAAAAACTAAACCTCTGGGTGATGACCTTTTGCACATTCCCATTAGTTTAGGAGTACAAAATGTTAATAAATGGTGTGAACATCCTAAAACAAAGATTTGGTGAAAAGAAAAATGGATTTGGGCCACTTTGGGCCTGCTGTTCGAACATGGCCTTATTGCATGATGGGATATATCAAGATACACTCTTAGAATTTATTATGACGTAAAGGTCTCCACAAGGTTCTTAGCAAAAAACAAAAAGGTAGGAGTAAACTTGCTTCTTTGTCCTCAAGTTTTTACACTGAAAAGCAAACAGTGTGCTGCCGCATTCCTGCTCTGCTGATTCCTCCAGCTTTTTCCTTCAGACTTGTTATCAGAGATGCTGCTGCCCAACACATTAGCACTTAGTGCTTAGCCGTAATCTCGCACCTCATATCTGAGAAAGTTGCAGCAGAAGAAGTAGTGGGGGTGGGGGGATTGACTGGAAGATTTTGTGGATCTTGTTTTCTTGTTTATTCCCGCTTCCCTGCAGTTTGCCAGATTAATTCTCACTGCATCAGTGGCAAGGGAATGGGAAAGCAGGAGTGTGGTGGGCAATGTTGGCTGCAAAAAGTCTTTCCAAGTCTTGCGAGGTGCTTAGGTGTGATAAGATGCCTTTAGCTTTAATATTCTTGGCAGGTGCACGCCCCATGCAGATATTCAGTCTGAACAATTCTCTATCCACCCCAGGCCTGGTGTCCCAGCTCCCTGGCTTGGGAGCGCAGTAATGGAGCAACCGTCCCCTGCTGTTGAAGGGTTTGGGTTAGTAAATGGTCCCAAAATGCTTTCTAGCATGAGTGTGCAGATTCATGCTTTTGGGGTGTAAATAGCAGCATACTTCACTTCAGCTGATCAGAAATCTTTAGATATTTTTGTATTATTGCATCACAAACAGATTGGTAAGAGAGTAGTTAATTAGTCAACAACTATTGGGACAAATTCATAAATTCATAAAGCCACTCTGCCATTACTCAGCATGCCACTGTTTAACAGTCATTTCAACATAACCAATCAAAATGGCATGACATGTAGATGAGCTAATGCATATTAATAACTAGTACTTTATTTATACTAATTCATATGATTTTCTTATGAGTTAGGAAGGGGGGGTCAGAGACGGTCCTACAGATGGTCTGATCACGACACACGGCTTTTCTGATGTTGCTTTCGACATTCCGAAACACTGAATTCATAGCGCGCCTCTGCTCGGCTTTCCCAGAACTGTACTGCGAGATGTATGGTGGACATTGTAGAGATGTCACAGAGATTTCAGCACCCATTAGGTGGACCGCTGCTCATTAGGTGGACCGCTGGAAACACAGCCATATGAAGGTTGCAAAAGGCTGTACAAATGATTCTGCTAAATGCAAAGGCTTCTTTTGATGCTGTACCTTGCACAATTGTGTAACAATTTAGTTTCATATTTTTATTTCAAAAATGGACATGACATTTGCAAACATTTGGATTGAAACCCAGTTTGTAATGAGAGGAAGATGCATTAATAATCTGAAAAACTTCTTGTTTTTGCTTTAATATATATATACAGTATATGTGGCATATTTATGCCACTGACAACAATGTACCATCCTTTGGTTTGGCTCGCTCAAACCATAATTCTCTACCATGTTAATATGACCCATACCTCATTCTGACAGACTGTAATTAACTACATTCATAGGGGGTACTCTACAGGGTTCTGTAATGTTCAGCCGATTCAACAGTGTGTTCCGACAGACTGTAATTCACTATGTGAACCATAGGGAGTCCTCTACAATACGCTGCTCTACTGTGTTCATATGACGATCTGACTTTAGTAAACTACAGAATGTGAACGGGCTCTATAATGTCCATATGACCCACACAGTCACTCTGACAGACTGTATTTCTCAACATAGGGGATCCACCGGATTTCAAATCAGGTCCAATTATCAGCCCAGCATTTTTGGCTCCTAGATCCATACTGTATTCATGTCTTGCAAACACATGCTATATTTCCAACTGTCCTGATCTGTGTTTCCACAGCAGGCATGAATACAGCATCATGAAGGGAAGTGGAGCGTGAAGCGTGAAGCTCCACTGACAACTTTAGAAAAAAAAACAAACCAAACAAAAGCAGAAACCTGTTGTTCTCTGATGTCTGGTCATTCTCTCATTCTTTCTCTCCCTATGAATGATTGTCACTCATTCGTACTGGACTAGAGATACTCTGTAAACATGCCTCAGGCTTGTGTGTCTGCTGTCATTTAACCCACTATAACATCTCTAGTGGAATGGGCACACTGAGGGGTGATGGAAGTTTTTTCATGCTCTGTGTGTCTTCTCCTCAGCAGCCTGTGACGGTTTGTTGGGTTTGAAGAGCCGCTGGGTTAGCCTGAGCATTACTGAGTCTCTGAGTTGAGCTAATTTGGTAGAAAAGTGGCAAATTGCTTTCTTGTTGATTGCATCATGAAACTGATCGATGACCAGTGACACTGTGGAAGGTGGAGCGAGTGGTCTACGTGTGTGAGGATGGAAATGCTTTTGCACCGTTATTCTGCTGATTTCAGGATTTGAAGAATCTTTAAAATGCCCTGTTTACACATGGAATTGATAGCCAGTTACAGCAATATGATCCTGGTGATCGGATCATAGTCCAATTCAATTAATTCTTAAAGGATTCAGATATAAATGAAATCACATTTCACCCCTGCAGTAAATTTGTATTTTCATGACATTAGTGCAGAGTAATTGGAGCCTCTATAGCCTACAGTGTATTTTGTCGCTGTCCAATGAAAAACATGTATCTCCAGAAAGGCTAGGAATGGAAGACCTTATTTCACTAATGCTAGAGCATTTATATTGCTCAACTGAGCCACAGTGTTGTACCTAATGTACATAACAGTTACAGTGGTTCAAAAACTAAAACCTGACAAAAAGGAAGATACATGGTTTTAATTGGACATGGAAAAAGCATAGAAGTGAAAGCCTGGTTGTTATTTCTAACTGTAAAGTTGTGGTGAACCAGCGTTTACTCAGTTCTAGGTCACAGGGGAAAAAAAGTGAAAAACAAAATGAAAGAAAATTTGAATTTGAATAAATAACATGAATGGTGGATTTGTTCACGGTGTTCACCGGTGGTCTGCACTGTGTGTGAGATATTTTTCCAGAGATCATTTGCTATCAGGATTTTTTTTTTTAATTTCATGTACTTACACTGGTTTTTGCATTGTACATGAGCAGTGTGCATGGATATGTAAAGCCCTGTATATCATATGAGCATTATACAGCATTATAGAGCACTTTGTTATACTCTATAATGTTCATAGGGTCCAAACAGTCATTCTGACAGACTGTGATTCACTAAAGAAAGCTTAAGGAGGGATGTGCAGTGCAGTGCTCACCATTACTTTGCCACAATGCCCAGTGTCGCACTAAGGTAGTGAATGGGATGTGATATATGGAGATAATTGGGACAAAATCCACAAAAAAACGATAGCTGAGGGCTGTAGTTGGGGATAGAGTGGTGGATGGGATGAGCAAAGAGAGTGACAGCAGGAGGGAAGGTACTGTAGCTGGCGGGGCCACAGTTACTGCTAATGACACCTTGCAGAAATGGGGGAAATTACCAATGAAATGAGTTTCTGGCCCTGGCTTTCACATATCCCTTAAATATGATGGCCAGTCTCTAGGTAATCCCCCTGAGGTGAAGGTATAGAGGCGTGTGTGTGTGTGTGTGTGTGTGGGTGTGTGTGTGTTGGGGGGGGGGGTGGAATAGGATCAGTGAAGGTCATACACTGCTAGACTGGATAAAAGTACCACAGCGCTGTCTGTTGGTAGCATAGACATTACGAACAAGAAGAGTTCATTCTCTCTCTCTCTCTCTCTCTCTCTCTCTCTCTCTCTCTCTCTCTCTCTCTCTCACACACACACACACACACACACACTGCAACTGATAAGTGTTTTAAAACCTTAATCACAGTGTGGTGGTGGTGAGCGAGGGTCAGAACACAGTGACTGGAAATGAGTTCTCTCTTTCAGCAGCACTTCATAACCCGACCATCATGTCACATCTTTACTTGGACATCAATCGGATTTCTTCCACTTTCCGCTCATTCTGTCCAGTCTGAGCTGGACTTTGAAAGTGGACACATCATTGAAGATCTCCTGCACTGAGCTGCTGACTGGATCTGCAGACTCATGGCTGTTAATAGGTATATCTGGTCTCTCTTTAGCTCTAAATTTGAGCACATAAACCAGAGCTGGTTGCCTGACTTAAACCAGTTATGGACTACATTTTCCAGTGTTTTGGATTGGTGTGTAGCAAAAGACACCATAAGAACATCGAGAACATCAGTGAAGATATCATTTTCCCCATTCTGTTTAAAGCTTCTGGATCTCACGGTTTCTTTCTTATTTTACTGAGATGGTTCATGATGTGATTGGATGTAATGACTGGATGGAGCAATGCTGAGGAGACAATTCACTGTACAAAAGCACAAAGCAGTCTGGCACAATGTGGCATGTCCAATTTCATCTTTGTTGCATCATTTGAGCACAAGACCTCTGTAGTGACCTTATCCCACAAGACTCTTGTTCTCTGCTGCCTGTTAACCATGACACCACTTAGGTATGTGCAGATTTAGGCAGTAGCTTAATGTCCTCAAGTACAGTTCTGATGGATTTGTGCTTTTCTGAGCGTGTTCAGATGATGACACGTTCTACATCAGTCTATCAGTTCCAGTCTTAAAGCAGTATTATACAAGAACGGGTATGTCTTGCTCCTGGGCTCCCTTAGAGTCTGGAAGTGCAATTCGCACTTTGAGAAGTGCCCTTGAGGAAGGCACTTAACTCCCACCTGCTCCGGGCATGTGTGCTTACTGCCCCTTGTGTGTGACTTCACTAGTCTGTATTTGTGTGTTTCAGTGCAAAGATGGATTAAATGCAAAGGACAAATTCACCTGTGTGCAAGCACATGGGTCTATATGCATGTTTATGTGAAACTAGAGGGACTATGAAGCTCCACTGAAAAACAAACAAAAAAAAATCCTTGTGGCTCATTTTAGAGAAACTCTGACTCTTTGACTCAGGTGTTGGCATGACTACAGCACAAATCTAGCCATTTTATTTGCTGTTCAAACCCACCAGTGAACCTACACAAGTCTTCTGATAGCTACAGGTCTAGACATCACTCAGTACTTGAGCTGATGCTTTCACTCTATTCAAGTTGTTTTGTAACTTAATGAAAACTTAATTTTACTTGAGAAAAATTGGGGCTTCTGGGCAACTCCGAATACCTCTGCTTATAGCAGCAGACAAGAGAACAAAGCATTAAAAACCCAGCATTCTATTGAACACGAGGTGCTCTCATTAATAAGATATTAGAAATGGTGTACTATTCACTCAGCTTCAGATGAATTCAGGGTTGGATATCATCCTGCTTTAATTACAGTGAGAGTAAAGACTGTGCATGGAACGCTCGGGTTCTCTCTCCATGGTAGGTGTCAAGATGTAATCCTGCTCATCTCCAGAGAAGGAAAATCCAGCCTTTTTAACTTCAAAACATTTAAATTAAAGATCCTTATCTGATTATGAAACTACACTCATAAGTTACACATGAGACACCCAGAGCCGCTCCTTATCATGCTGAAGCTTAAGTATTTTTAACGTCTGCTGAAAGAAAATAATGAAAGTGCCCTGCTTGCAGTGGATCCTTAAAACCTTAAAAATGAAATAAAGCAGGTCCTTTTTATCTGGTTAGTTCATGCCTCATCATACTGTATCAAGACTAATTTATTGTTTCCCATACAAATGTGCTGGTTTTTGACCATTCTAAAACTGCTTATGATGTGCCATGAATTATTTTTTATTTGTCCCTGCCCAGAGGTGTGTGATGGCACCATCACCTTTCAACCACGAGAGCATCAGTGAGGTAAATAACTGATGTTGGATGATTAGTGTCTCCGATTTCAAAGGTACTGGATGGAGCTCCATCACTCCGCAGAACCCATACTACATCTAGCCCATGGTAAACAATGTTGAAAAACTAAAAAGGAAAAATAGATCTTTAATACCGTATCTCTCCGATAATTACCATACCCCATCTCTTTGCTTCTATACTTCTCTACACCTCACTGCTCTCTTTCTCCCTCTTTGCTCGGCTCGTCCTGAACTTTATTTCTTTATTTCCTAATAGAGAGTAAAGCAGACAGGCCATTATACTCCCGAATAATACATGTCACTCTGAACAAAAGCTGAGGAAGAATCGTTTGAGCTGTTGCCACTTCTTTAGCCCCGCTGCTCTTTTTGTCCAGACAGCGTGAATGTTGTTTTCTGAAGTTGATTATCACAACTGCAGTTCTCTTTTCAGGCCCAAAGTTACTTCAGTGGTAATTGGCTTTTCTAAGTCGAATGGTGACCTCAACCCTCACCATTAAAGCTTAAGCTCTAAACACAGCGCTGATTATTGGTCAGCTTTCTCTTTTGTTCAGAGCAGAATCCTCAACCTGCTGCTTATTCCACTGACCACTTGTACTTTTCAACCACAGGTATGGTAGGATATTTGAAGAAACCTATTGGACTTGTTCTGCCACAAATTCAGGTTCATGGCCTCCTAAAGCTCATTGATGCTAGTGGAAGCTTGTCTCACCACGTCCAAGATGTAAAGGATCCTCTGCTAATGTCTTAGTGCTAGATATCACAGGTCACCGACAGAGGTCTTGTGGAGTCAACTTGACAGGTTAGGTCAGTTTTGGCAGTGCAAGTCAAACCTACACAATATTAGGCAGATGTTTTTAATGGCCAATCAGTGTAGATTTAGTACCTGATATCCAAGAGAAGCAGAAAAGCTTATTCTAATTGGGGAGAACCCATTAAAAACAGAACACATAGTTCTGCTTCTGTTTTTATGGTGGAATGTCAAATTTCAGAAACCAAAATGCAAATGGAGTGGATTTCATATCAGATTGAGTTATTGCCAATTTAGCCATTGGTGTAATGTGATTTATATGCCTGGCTGTTAAATTCCATTCGGGACAGCAATGGCAAAGTTGTGTTGTCCATTACACCACCTTCACTTTCAAAACTGAGTCAGATGTTTGGTTAAAAGAAGGTCATTTTGAATGGACGTCTATTGAGAGATATGATTTTTGTTTCCAGGGTGCAATTGTACTGTTTGGCCACTGTGGATTGTCAGGTCAACCAGCCAATACCATGTGTTAAACCGTCTCCTGGGTTAAACCATGTTCAAAACATGGTTTAACCCATGTCCTGGTTAAAGGAGCGGGTGAAAGAGAGAGACAGAGAGAAAGAGAGGAACAGACAGCGAGAAACTGACAGAAAGAGGAAAAACACTGTGAGTCATATTGCTTAGCCTACATTTGCCTCGTTGCTTGCTTGACATTTCAAATTTGAGTCACCTCTTGTTTGTTTGCTGTTCTGTCTCACTCACACATGCTCAACACCAATAAAACAAGGCCATTTACTAAATTCCAAAAGTACGAAGTCCTTGAATCGAATCCTTGTCCCAAACAGAGACGGAATATTTTATTAAAAGCTATTACAACATAGCAATGATGTCTTGCAAACGCAGTGAACTTCAAAATAATGTAGGTTATCTTTTTTTGTAATAACACCCTATTCATTTTTAAAGGCCTGCTGTGGCCCCTGGTGTCTTGTTTGTAGACAGTTTGTGTTTACTCAACTGTGTTCCCAAGGCCTCAGGAGGATTTCAGATTGCATCTGTGGAGGACACGCCGCATGGAAGGATAATAACTCGGGTGGAATTCCTCACAGCGCCGGAGTTGAGCAAAGCAAAGCAGATTCACTATCAAATCGAAGCAGAGACGAGAAATTCCATCAAACTAGCTCAGTCTTCTGAAACGATCCACAGGAGTGTCTTCTGAATTGGAAAGGAATGTATTTTTGAATAGGCTGAGCAGCAGAGTGCCCTTGGGTTAACATTAGCTGAGATGCTTCAGCTTCAGTTTTGCTTCAAGAACCATGTGCTAAACTCTTCAGATTATAGGAACAGTGCACTGTGAAATGCTAACGTGGCCAGTGAGTAAATATAGCTAATGAGAACCAGTTGACATTATCTGAGTTTATTATACAAGTCAAGGGTATAACAGAAAATAGTAAGCATGCTTTCTTTCTTTAGGCACCTTAGTTTGTTTTACACATAGTCACTCTAACTTCTAAAATGCTGTGGAGAAACTCTTTCAGTTTGTGTACAAAATGTTCTGATTTCAATATCACTCAAACACAAGTAATTAAAAGTAAATAGGGACCAGTTGAGTTGGCCAGAAACTAGAACTAATGGGGACCAGTCTTGGTATGGTTGTGTAATGCTGCACTGTAGTTTTTGTTTGACAAGGACATTTCAGGATTCATACTTAATTATAACTTTCCACAATATGCGTTGTCACAATGCAGCTTTACAGCGATCCATGGCAGAGCCTTTGTTGATCAAGATAAAGACAGGGAAAAACTTCCACATTAGTGTGAATTCTAACATCAAGCACGATTGCTCCAGGTACTATTAGTTTGTTCTTAGCTGTCTGTACCAGTCAGTGCTAACATTGTTAATGAGTAACGCAAATTTATTGAGAACTGGTTGAATTCATGATGTTTGATCAAAGCTGTTTACATTAGCCCGAGACACTGTAGTCAGTGCTGGGGCAGCCATGGCCTGGTAGTTGAGGAATCAGCCTTGTGACTGAAAGGTTGCTGGTTCATTTCCCTAAACTGGAGTAGCATGACTGAAGTGTCCTTGAGCAAGGCATTTAACTCCCTAGCTGCTCCAAGGGTGCCGTGGATAGGTCTGCCTACTGTTCTGGGCATGTGTGCTCACTTGAGTAGTGTGTGTGTGTGTGTGTGTGTGTGTGTGTGTGTGTGTTTCACTGTGTGGATGAGTTAAATGCAAAGGATAAATTCCCCTGTGTTCAAGCATAGTGGATCTATATCCACATTTCTGTTTAATTTACACTGGCATTTGATCCACATTGCTTTGACTGGAGCTGAAGTTTTCAGGTTATAAAAGTACTGTATCCCAGAGTATAAACAAGTAAACGGAAGTGTATATGGACCAGCTGATTTCATGATATGTTTGATCAGTTCCCAGTTCATGGCTCTACCAATCAGGGACATTAACCTTTAGAACCCTAAGTCAATTTTGTAGGATATTTTCCTAGTCTGACATACTTTTGTTGGCCAAAAAAAAAACAAAACAACATATTTATAGGAGACAGTCACACATGGATATCATGCAGGATATTGTTATTTTAAGGAGACCCTAAGACAAATCAATTGTCTTCATTTGAGATGTAAAAATTGACATAATTTAAATATTTGTATGAATTTTGATCAACAACTTACTTGTACCAATAATAAACATGTATATATAGTGTAAGTATTGTAATTTGTTATGATATCTGTCTCATGCCTGTAGGTTACTCTGATCCTGGGTTATGAAGCTTAGAAAATGGCATTTAACTGACCGCAAAGTGCAGACCTTGGGTTCTAAGAGTTAAGGAGTTAGCGAGTAGCCAGCTTTATTTAGTACCCATTTAAAGCTCTATGTTATCTAAGACTTGTGTCATTTCACTTTCATGTCCCCTTATTGTCACATACATTGATCTTTTTTTTTTTTTTTTACATGTATCATACCATCCCGTACTGAGTGTCCAGACCAGTCCCAGACCAGTTTTGATTGAGTTTGGAGCTCTAAGTTAAAGCCGTGGCAGCAATGAATCACAAACAGTCATTTCTTGTTCATTTTTGTTACCTTTGCAAATGATCACATGTGGTGCTTGAGCTTCTTTAATTTGGTTGCTTACAGTCCTCCTGTAACACAAGGGATTTAGATATTATAACATCAACTGGAAGGATTATTACAGCTGCAAAACAAGCTCTGCAGTCAATGTTTTAAAGATACAATAGATGTTTTTAATTTTAAAAGCAGTGTTAGTCCAGATAATCTTATTAAACTATGTAAATCTTGTAATGAAAGCCATAGAAAGAGATGCCATAGGTAGTTATACTTTAAGCATTTCAAGCCATAGGATATGTTATAGTGTGTGAATATTTCTACTGCTATATAATTGGATTTTTTATTGATGTTGTTAATTACGCACAAATACCTGAACCTGAACTACGCTGAACCATTATTAAAGCACTGCTGTCAAACCATAATAATGTGACATTTCACAAAAGTGATCTCCTTCATTACGATTTTTTTTTCCAATTTAAAGTCTACATACAAACTCTTTCATTCTGGTGCTCTTGTGGATGTTCAATATGATTAAAACCAAGACTTTATTCACTATTACATAGTTTCTGTCATCGCTACAATGACAAAGAAAAAAAGAATGGAGATGAAAGTGTTGTTGGTCCCTATTAAACCAAAAAAAATATATAAAATAAAATAAAATGTGGCATGTAGAAAAGTTATGCCACATTTTATACTGAATGTTATTTGTTTCTTAGAATACTCTGAAGATCTAAAGGTGTTACCAGGGTTGTTTTTATTTATTTTATTTTTTTTATTGATGAATGATGTTGAATGATGTTACAGAGGAGCCGCTTTTGATTCCATGAAGTGAATGACCTTTAGATTGGTAAAGAGCCTTTACATCAAAAATCTTTAAAAGGTTCTTTAGAACCAAACATTGTTTCAAAACAATACCTTTGTAGCACCTTTCTTTTTAAGAGTGTAGGTTAAATATAAGCAGGACAAACACAACTTTAGAGTAGTACAGTTTATGTATGCAGATGTACATCAAGTTTAGTTTTGTCTCATGTATATACAAAAGTCTATCTCAGCAGCTATAATAGCATTATCACATGTAATAAGATGAAGGTAATTGTATTTATATGAGCTGCTTCTTCTCATACAGTAATTATGTAATGGCACATGAATCAAAACTGAAGTTGACACACTAACTATATAATCTGGACTGCTGTAATGCATCTGTAAAAGCATGTACATCAGTATTTACATTGTTATCAGTTTGTAGAGACAATACAAAGTGGAACAATGATTTCTACATGGCTGATTCACAAGAAAAACTGCAAAGTGTTTAAACTGCATTATATTATGTGTCACTCTGAGACATTCTATTATAATTTTAAATTTGCAATGATTTTTACCTGAAAATGCAGGTGTAAACAATATAGCAAATAGAAAGAAATATAATTGAAAACTAATTATTAAATTATGTAATTAATCATTCAGTAAAAGGCACTGTAATAATGCCCAACTTCGAAGATCCAGCTCTCTTAGAGTTAAACTGAAATCATACAGATGTGTTGGAAAATATAAATATAAACACAGTAACCAAATCTCTTTAAAAGCACACACACACACACACAGACACACACACACAGACATATATATATATATATACACCCAACAATGACAAAGTGAAAAAAAAAATGTTGCAAATTTATTTAAAAAAAATAATAATAATAAAGCATAAATATATGACGTACTTAAGTATTAACAGCCTTTGCTCAATACAGCCTCAAGTCTTTTTGAGTATGATGCTACAAGCCTGGTTCTTTGTAGGACCTCTCAAGCTCCATCAATTGGATTGGGAGCGTTAGTGCACAGCCATGTTTAGATATCTCCAGAGATGTTCAATCAGTTTCAAGTTTGGGCTTTGGCTGGGCCACTCAACGACAACGAGTTATCCTTGATTGTGTGCTTGATCAGAGTGCTCTGGAGCAGGTTATCATGAAGGATGTCTCGATACATTGCTGCAATCATCTTTCCCTCGACCCTGACCCAGTTCCTGTTTCAGGAAAACATCCCCAGGGCATGATGCTGCCACCACCATGCTTCACTGTAGGAATGGTATTGGCTAGGTGATGAGCAGTGCCTGGTTTCCTCCAGACACATGCTTGTCATTCAAAAATGTTCAATCTTTTTGCTTCTCATAGACTAAGAATCCTTTAGATACCTTTTGTCAAACTCCAAATGGGCTGTTGTGTGCCTTTTACTGAGGAGTGACTTCTGTCTGGCCAATCTACCATACAGGCCTGATTAATGGAGTGCTATATAAATGGTTGTCCTTCTGGAAGGTTCTCCTCTCTACAGAGAGCAACGTTTTAGCTCAGTCAGAGTGACCTTTGGGTTTTTTGTCACATCCCTGACTAAAGCCCTCCTACAATGATCACTCAGTGGCCAGCTCTATGAAGAGTCCTGGTGGCTCCAAACATTTTCCTTTATGGAGGAAGGAGGTCACTGTACTCATTGGGACTTTCAATGGAGCAGAAATATTTCTGTACCTTCCTCAGATTTGTGTCTTAATACAATCCTCAGTGATCTACAGACAGTTCCTTAAACTTCTTGGTTTGGTTTGTGTTCTGATATGCGCTGTCTAATATGGGACTTTATATAACAGGAGTGTGCCTTTCCAAATCATGTCCAATCAACTGAATTTACCACTGGCGTATTCCAAACAAGCTGTAGAAAGATCTGAAGGATGATCAGTGGAAATTAGATGCACCTGAGCAGAGTTTTGAGTGTCATGGCAAAGGCTGTGAATACTTATGTACGTTATATTTTTGTGTTTAATTTTTAATACATTTGCAAAGATTTATTTCTATATAATCTCCAACTGAAACCTCCATGGAAAGCCCCAAAACATCTGCTCTGTTGTTATTCTTGTCACTTGGATAATATGAGTGTGTGTGTGTGTGTGTGTGTGTGTGTGTGTGTGTGTGTGTGTGTATGTGATCCCCTTAAAGTTGTATCTGGTTGTCAGCAGAATCTGTGGACCTAGAGAAAAGAACACCATCCCCATCAGAAACATCAGCAATCACACGCGTCTGTCCCCCAGTTGTACCAATTATTCATTCTGATTTATGATTCCTTTAGAAATAATTCAATACATCATTGGCTTGACTCTCTTTAACTGACCAATGCTTATCTTCCATTATAAACCTTCATAAAGGTTTTTCATAAAGGTTTTCTATAGAATCATGACAGCCCAAATAATGTTTCAGTGCTTCATTGCCTGGTTCTTCATTGCCTTCGTAGACATGTTGTGGAGCCATTTAAAATGGTTTTGTATAGCACCCAACAGACTCCGCTATCATTACAAGCCAAAGAACCCTTTTCAGTGCTGTGTAGAACCCTGAGTGCTTGCGTTACACTATTATGAAGATGATCTACATAGTAACTTCAAAACATATGCATAAGTATTTAATAACATTTAAAAACAATAGATGAGTGTTTATTAACAACTGACATATGTGTTTGCAAGATGACATGCTTTTGAAGTAAATAGCATTGTATTGCCACTGTCTAAAATGTCAACTTACCATTGGGAATTTTACTGAGGTATCTGTCATGCACGCGATGTTACTTGGTAATGATGCATTGTATATGATGTGTTATAATATGGAGCAAAAATTACATTTATGAAAGACTCAAAATCAACACAATGTTAATTATTTAATTAACATGAATTATAATGAACATAATAACTGTGATTATATTTCAAAGATTGTTTATAAGCATTCGAGTTTCTTACATTCTGGTTTTTAGTGCAATTCAACGCTTATGCAAGATTTACAAAGTCATTATGTAGACATTCTTCAATTAAAGTGTAAACTGACTAATTTATAATACAACTAAATAATACACTGAATACAGAAGTATGGTACCTAGTAATATACAGTAGTAGTAGTAGTAAAATATCTAGTGTTTTATTTCCTTTACTTAAATTCATTTAGGGCAAAAATGACTCAATTTAACAGATTTCATATTTTGCCTTAATATATATAAAATACAAATTTCGATCAGTGTTAATGTTTCACAGTCATGTGGTTCAATAATTTCTTTGTGTATTTTACAACAACTAATTACCATAATACACAAAGTTTTACTGAATATTATAGCATATATATGGTTTGAATCTGATCTGTAACTGATCCATGTTCTTTTGTATCATTATATTCAGGACTGTTTCTTGCTGTAAGCTGTATAAGCCGTTGCAAAAATGTACAGCTGTGAGTAAAAAATTGTGCATCCTGTCAAACTCCATGTATAAATTTATGTAAATTAGTTACATCATATACACACACATACAGAGACACGTCTGCACATTGTAATGACAATTACTGCTTATTTAATGACTTCTGCAAAGAATATTATATTTTGTCTGTTTTACATTTCAAAATCTGTTCAATTCAGTAAAAGTCAGAAATACATAACAAATGCCATATATGAATAATTCTATAATTTATGAAGAAGATTTGTTCCCTTATTTATACTGAAAATATCAACAGTAGATGTCTTTGGGAAAGGGGTGCACAAACTTGTGCTCAACTGTATAGAAGGTTCAGTTGTAGACATTGGATCTCAGATCTGAAGTGTCAGATTCCTGCACAGTTTGCTGAGTATCCTACTCAAACCAACCTAGTAAACTTAACAATTAACAATTAAATCAGGTTTGTTTAAGAAGAGGCACAGAAATGTGCATGAATCCACCTCTGGATTGTCTGATCTGATATTATTATTATTATTATTATTATTATTATTATTATTATTATTATTATTATTATTATTATTATGTTCATTTCAACAATAATTAAACATATTCCTGGTTTGAATTAGTAAAAGTATTATCCATAGCATCATGACTGGGGTGGGTGGCTACAAACAGCCCCCTAAATGTTCAGAGATTGTCTCGGCTGCATCTCTTTATCTCAATATAACAGTACTGGTTTGAATGTGGTTGTATGTGCTTGACTGTCCGTGTGTTACTGAGTGTTTTTTTTTTTCCATGATACTCACAGATGGAAACATATATCAACTCATATTATACTCCAGTGATGATCATAAACACTGCTGTGTGTGTACTGTTTTACATCAACTTTAAGAAGCATTGTTGGCAGTGTTTGTCCTCCTTCTTCAGGGCTGCTTTAGGATAGTTGAGGGTGGGAGGAGCCAAGGTGAGGATTTTATCAAATGCTATTAATATTTATGAGTGGTGAGTGCAGGTATTTCATGTTTTTTGTTTGTTTTTTTGTTATTTCTCCATCCATCTACTGTACGTTTGGATGGATATTATAACTCCATACTCCACCCTCTGGCCCTGCATCTGGGTGAGGACCTAGTTGAAGTGCTCAGTCTGCTGTTTTCTCTACAGTGTTGCTATCATTGCTTCCAAATCATTTCATAGTGATGAGGGAATGACGTGTTAAAAAACAAAAAAAAACAAAAAAAAAACTAAACTAAAAAGTTATTCACACTTTCTCTGTTTGTATCTCATCTTTAATGTACATGTGTTATGTTGACTTAACCCATCTATAAAATAAGCAGCCATAAGTCAGTATGTATCCTGCAATGATTTATGTAGTCTTATTCTATAAATAAATCCAAAAACAAAAACTGGTGGTGTGTTCTGTTACATTTTTATTAAAATGCTCAAATGGTTAACTTTACTTAGAATGTGAACAATCTGCTCTGTGTTGTCGATGGTGTTGCCAATACACTCTACTCCTCTACTTTACCTTTATGCATACTGCTGATGTCCACTGAAAAATGTATCTCCATTTTTGTCCATTTTTTGTTTTCTCCACTGTTTGGAGAAAGGCCACCCAGTAGGATAAATTGGTCCTAATGAAAAAAGAAAGAAAGAAAGAAAAAAAAAAACAGGAAACAGTTTCCCTTGCCCAGTATAGTGTCAACAGAGCCTCACCCTGGAGCCAGGCCTGGAGGAAGGGCTCCTTGGCAAGCACCTGGTGGCCAGGTCTTCACCCATGGGGCTTGGCCAAGTCCAGCCCGAAGGAATCCTCTTTTGTGGGAGGGGTAGTAATGGGAGTAATGTGGATTAGATAGTGGCCAAAGGCAAGGGCCTTGGCATTCCGAACCTTGGCTACTGAAACTGGCTCTTGGGACATGGAATGCTACTTCTCTGGCAGGAAAGGGGCCCAAACTGGTGCATGAGGTTGAACATTACCAATGAGATATAGTTGGTCTCAGCTCGAAACACAGTGTGGGCTCTGGAAACAGAGAGGATATGACTATATTCTATTCTGGAGTTGCCCATGGAGAGAGGTGTGGAACAGGAGTGGGCTTATTTTTAGCTCCCCAGCTCTCTGTCTGTACATTGGGGTTGTTTCCTTACACCTTGAGGCTGGGGACCAGGCTCTGACTGTTTTTTGTGCATGTACAATGATTGGCAGTTCAGAGTACCTGGCCTTCTTGGAGTTCTTGGATGGGAAAGACTTTAATGCTTATGTGACTGACAGTGAGATTTAGAAGGGTTTGGACAGCATCTCCAATCTAAACCCAAGTGTTCGAACACAAGGATGCCCATAAATGCACCTAGTTACTGAGGCAAAAACTCAGGTGTGGGAGGAGTTTGGTCAACCCTAAGAACATTCAAGCTGTCAGGTGGCTCACAAGGGGAAAGCAGTTCCCAACCAACATTGTATATGGGGATGGGAGGCTGCTGACCTTGACTGTCAGTAGTGGAAGGGATACTTTGAGGATCGTATTAATACCACCATCATGTCTCTTTTTAAGAAAGAGAACCAGAGGGTGTGCTCCAATTATAAGGGGATTACACTCATCAGCCTCCCTGGCCAGGTCTATGCATGATTACTGAAGGAGAGAATCTGGCTTAGGTCGAACCTAAGATACAAGTGGAACAATGGGGGTTCCATTCTGGCTGTGGAACACTGGATCAGTCTCAACCAGTACACATGTGTTTTGTGAACATGGAGAAGGTATTCAACCCGTGTCCCTGGGGCATATTGTGGGGGTGTTTCTGGACCCTTTGTCACTAGTTCTGTTCATAACTTTTATGGCAGAATTTCTCAGTGTAGCCAAATAGCAGAAGGTGCCCAATTCAGTGACCTCAGGATTACGCATCTGCTTTTTGTGGATGATGTAGTCCTGTTGGTCTCATCAAGCTGAGACTTCCAGCTCTTGAGTATGAAGCAGTTGGGATGAGAATCAACACCTCATGATCTGAGATCATGGTTCTCAGTTGTAAAAGGGTGGAATGCCCTCTCTGTGTTGGGAATGAGTTCCTGCCTCAAGTGGAGGCGTTCAAATATTTTGTTCCCGGGTGAGGGAAAGATGAGTTGGGAGGTTGACAGGCAGTGCAATGTCTGCAGTGTGATGGACTTTGGGCTGGTCTCTTGTGGTGAAAAGAGAGCTGAGCCAAAGGCAAACCAATGACAAGCAGCATGACCTGGGATTCGACAATCTTCAGATCACAGTGAAAGTGCATTAGACTGCTGAGCCACTCTGAGCCTGTTTTTCAGAATTTAATTCCAAAATTCAAATGATATTGTATATTCATTAAATTTAAAGTTATATATTACACGCATTTTTGTTTTAAACTTGATACTGTGATTAGTAATTCGAATGTATTCAAAAATACTTTAATTACATTTTTCCATTATTGTGAGAAAAATGAGCTGTAAGCTGCACTCATCAACAGCAAAACAACAAAAATGTAACTTGAATGTAACTTTTCTAAATGTTTTAAATATATATCAGGTTTGCATAAAGTATCTCTTTGATACTGGTAAGGACCCAGAAAAGGCTTTTTTCTGAAGTATCCCCAATGAACATCATATATGTGCAGTTATTGCTGTGTAGTAGAACACTGCATCAGCACTTCAGGGTCAGCTAAATTTTGCTCACACTGGGATTTTTTTACCATTTTAAAAAATGGTCTTCCTGAAAGTATTCTTCAACTTCTGGAGCTAAACCCGATGTCCACGATTCCTGTTAATTGCCATCTCTTAATTATATTGTGAACTGAGGAAACATATACCTGAAACATCTGCTAGCTAGTCTAGCTTTGTGGGCCATGCAGAAATTCCACTTGTTATTTCCTAATGATGACAATGAGCAAGCCACAGCCCTAGCAAGTTAATCCAGATCTAAGATCTTGGTATAAATTATCTGTAAGCTCAGAACCCTAGAATTGCAAAAACTTGTTGTTAGTATTTTTAGTTAGTATTATTTATATTATGGTATTATGCTAGTATTATTTTTCTAAGTATCATTTTTTTTTGCTTTAAAAACAAAAACAATAATTAAAAAAAAAATGTGGAAAAGAATGTTTTATTTTTGGAGTCCATCTAGTCATTTGACCTTTTGCATCACTGTGTTTACTACAGCAGTGTTTCTCAACCCTGGTCCTCGAGGCACCACTGCCCTGCACATTTTAGCTTTAACAGTCCTCATGCAACTCTGAAGGGCTTGGAAATTAGCTCATAAACTGAATCAGATATGTTGGGAGCAGAAAAGCTCTAAAATATGCAGGGTAGGGATGCCTCCAGCAACAGGGTTGAGAAACACTGTACTAGCGCATCAGAAAATATAAAAGAATGTTGTCAAAATGTTTATTAAAATGATATTAAAGTCATATTTTATATTGAATACATTTACAATGACATATTTCAAGCATTTTTATTACCTGCCTGTGCTCCACAACACACATTAAAAAAGTTTTTCAATAAATATTTCAAAACTGTCTACAATCACAGTAACTCTAAACATATATATTGTTACATGAATCCATACTTTCATTTGCATAAATGATACATTAATTATATTAATGCACATACTGTTGATGTCTACTGTTGATAAATGTTCTTCCATTGTTCTGGCTGATGTAGTGTCTTGGCTGGCTGCAGTTTGACCTTGGGAACTGAATGCAGTGCCAGTGTGCACAGCAGGCTGAAGAGGATGATGTAGGTGTTGCTGTCATCACAGCCATACCTTACACACAGACTTGGATCAGAGTGACCCTTCAGCAGACTGTCCTCGGGAGAAGAGTGAGCATCAGTGATGGTTAACAGCACACTGATAACCTCTTCATTCACAGCCTGGCAAAGAGGAACCTTCCTTCCTCACCTCTGCTGCCCACAGGAGACCCTGCCACAGCCAGCTCCTAATTACAGCAGTGCTTCAGCATTGAAAGCTATTCTCAGTCTCTGGGTGTATATACATATCTTATTTGCAGGTACCACAGATAAGTATGCTGATTAATGATTCCCTGTCTTTAGAAAGTTAAATAAACTTCCTCTCCAACCATTCTCAATTCTGAAATGTCTTCTTCAAACCCACTCATAAAGATTTTGTCTTTCACTGATGTTTCCTTGGGACTGTTCATTTTATGAGAACAATGAGGTCCTTTGTTATAATGGATGGATGGATAGATACTGACTGTACTTACATGATACTCTTTCTCATGGTAATGTGTAATCTACATGTGCATAATTTTACAACTGATTACTTTTAGTGTGCATGTAAATTGAGATTTTTTTTAAAATATACATACCTCGGTCGTAATATATATATATATATATATATATATATATATATATATATATATCTTCACATAAACATAGCAAACATAACGTACAGCTGCTGAAATCCTTTATTTAATTAAATAATTTATTTAAAGACCTGAATATGCAGTGTAATTATGCATCACCAGTCATTCACCACCAAACAGTACAGTACACTTTCATACTGAAAAGCTCCTTAAGGTTCTACTGGGTACCTTAAATCAGGGTTTCTCAACCTGTGGTCCAGAGACCACCAGTGGGCTGTGAAGTCAAAAGTCAAGGTAAACTGTCATTCAGATCTTACAGCCAGAGTGCATAGATGAATCAGATTGTCTTTCTCCAAGCTCACCTCGAAACACAAAGTGCAAACATAGGCATAAACAAAAACATACAAGACATACTAATCACATAATATTACAGACAAGACATAAATATAACAGGATATATACAACATTGTTTAGAGTTAAACACATCTCAACAGTGTTGAGTAGTCTAATGACCTGTGTGAAGAAGAACAGTCTGGCAGTCCTGCACCACCTACTGCATTAGTGTTTGCCAGAGAGCAGCATTCTGTGAGCTGGATGGGTGGAATCTCTGACGATCTTGGTGGCTCTGCTGTAGCACCTTGACAGGTACAGGTGGAAGTGAGGTCCTGATGATTGTCTCTGCTGTAAAGTGATTTTTTTTGTCTGCAGCAGTGCAGTTGCTATGCCAGACTGTGAGGTTGCTGGTCAGGATGCTCTCTTTGGTTCCTTTTTTGAAGATTGTGAGGATGTGTGTGTGATGGGGGGTGGGGGGGACTCCACATTGCTGCATGGATTGTGAATGAAGTAAGCACCGTGTGCTTCCTCCTGAAGTCAACAGTGATTCCTTTTGTCTTGCTGACATTCAGTAACAGGTAACACCAGGCACCAGCACCAGGCATTGAGTTGGTTCACCTTCTCTCTATTTGCTGAGTCTTTATCATCGCTGATGATAATCAGTAATATGGTTTAAGTTGTATTTGGCACAACAATCATGGGTCAGTAGGGTGAACAGCAGAGGACTCAACACACATCCCTGGGGAACTCCAGTGCTCACATTTATGATTTTGAAGGTGTACCAACTTGTATTGTCTGTGGTCTCTCTGTGAGGAAGACCAATAACCAGTGAACCTCCTTCTCAGGCTCAAATCACTGACAGTCTGAAACAGGTTTTGCTCAACAATATCCCTGAATTTAGCACCATCCATCTCCATCCAAACTGTCTTCAGTCCCCTATTAGTGTCATTTGGGATAATGGTGTCTGGTTTCTGTCCATGTGTTAATTCTTTTAAAAGAGTCAAACAGGGACCGAGCTGAGAGTGAGTTCAATTTTGGGAGAGAGAGGGAGTGAGTGAGTGAGTGAGAGAGAGAGAGAGAGAGAGAGAGAGAGAGAGAGAGAGAGAGACTAATCTGTTAGAGAGAGAGAGTTGTATTGATTAATTCATCTCATTCAGTGAAAGTGGGGTATTAACTGCCAAAACACTGAACCATGTTTTGCACCAAGATGGATTTTTTTTAATTTACTGTGGAGTAGAAATGTGCCATTAGTGATAACAAATTCTAAGCAATTATTATTATTGTTGTTATTAATTACATGCAGTCTGTATACACAAAATGACAAAAGAAAATATTTAGGCAAAATAAGATTCAGGTGCACACAATAATAACTTCATTAAATTAAAATAGTACCGAATTTATCTCATCTTTCACAACTATGACATGGATTGAAAGTCTAAAATCCAGAGTGGAATTAGGATATAATGGATGTGTCGAATTTTCAGCTATGTATAATGAATTACCCTTATTATAAATGCTAGTTTTGCATCTTCCAGTTTCTGAAAGATGCAAAGTGACTATAGATTTCTTTGCAGTTTGATTCTTTGTCCAAACCAACCAAATATATTAGGGCTTAGACATTTTTTTGTAAGTATTCATTAGACAAGTTAATATCCTGTAATTGATCCACTAGAAATGTTATTTCTGTTGGACAGGAAGGGCCTGATGCAAGAAGTGCATGTGAAGAAACCTACTAAACTAACATAGTTGAAACTGTTTATTCCAAAAAAAAAATCATTTAAGTCAATATTCATGATAAATTAACAGTTGGGAGAATTTCAGTTTACTCTAGGCTGTGCCTGGCATGGTGCCAATCAATCTGCTCTAAAGAGTCTTTTTATATTGACAGCAATTCTCTACAGGGACTAGACAAGCTGTAACATTTGTGTCTGCAATGGGTACATCTGAATACATTCATTAAAAGGTGAGCCCACAAACATTTAGACATATAGTGCATTTCTGCCCTTTCCACCAGAAGGCTAATCTATCTCAACTTGATTGGTTCCTGACTAATGAGGTCATTTTGACTCACCCCACCTCTTGCTGTTTCTGTTCGTTCCCTTGCGTACGTCATGATTGATGGCTGTAAATCTATTTCAGAAGATGTCCTGCCACAGTTCTGACCTGGTGTAATATGTGAGACAGAGGCTTAATAGATCTTTAATTTGCATTCAGATGGCCATGCTTCCTGCTGTTAATTAAGACGGCGTGAGATCTTCTTGAGGAAGAGACTTGACATGCCTCTCACGGTGGCTGCTAGTCGATCTGAGATAAGATAATGTCGAGCTGTCACTCTCATCCCTAACGAACCCTCTTTTTCATTTAGACCATTGAAGACCCAAGGTAAGGCACCATTTAATTGGAATATGTGACCTGATAGGATTTCTTGTTCCAATATCATCTGTAAGATCCATCCCACATCTACAACGAATACCCAAATACTGATATTTTTATTTATTTCCATTTATATCATCTGTACAGTACTACAGATAAAATTACTAACTGTGTAAAATATACTTACACACTGGATGGAAAGTTGATTCATGATATTTTAGCTGGTTATGTGCTGAGTATTCATTAACCTTTAATGGCATCCAGAATGGCAAAGTTTTCCAAAGTGAACTCAACCAAAAATAAATAAATAATGACATAAGAATTTCTAATATTTGAGGAACTTCAATAAATACAAAAAGAAAAACTGGGATTATATTTCCTGAAATACAAATGCATGTAGTGCTACAAAAATGCCTCGTTTTAAATTCAAACCCTGCAATACAATAAGCAGAGAGGTGCTAATGGTGGACCTGAAAATTTGGGGTCCAAAAAATGCAGGCCCCAGGTTGAACAACAAAAATATTTATATACCCATTATACCATGATACAAACAGCTGACGTTTATGTATGTTCAATGTTAGTAACATACTAACTATATAATTCAAGCAAAAATTAATATTGTACATTAAAAAAAGATCATGTTTATATGTGTTTGCAATTAGGATATAAGTAAATTTGTTATCAAAAACTTTAAGTAAATTACTTTTCAAACAAGATCAACATTAAAACACAAAATGATTGAAATATACAGTATGTAATAAATATAATCTATAAAACACTTTTTTAAAATTACATTCTGACCAAAAATGAACTTTTTCATGAAATTCTAAATGCACCGAAATGCACTAGAAAAACTAAAATATAATGAATATACTGTTATATAGTTTTTGAGTTTCTTTAAACAACCTGAAAAATAACAAAATACACAACAATATAATGAGCACTTGTTCAGATATTTACTAATGAAACTTTTGCTACGAGGTTTAAACATGGCTGGGATCCTTGTAGCCTGAAATAGCTCACTGTCATGCTAGGCATGTGTGAATTAAACGCGACACTCGTTAGACAAATTTGTATATCAAACAAGACTAGAGTCATCTAAGATGGTCTGGCAGGAAATTATGCAGATCGAATGATTTTATGACCCTTTGAAAGTTGCAAATGAAAACAGAAGTGGAGTTCCCTCTGGATAGCGGCTCCGCAGCCTCACTGCAACAGGGTGACTGAGGAGCTGCATGCAAAGTATCAGTGATGGATTAATTTCACTTCAGTAATCCTATCATTACTAATGACCTGTAACGCAGGTATTCAACTGAATCCATCAAGGGCAGCGGTGTCTGCAGGTATCAGTTTCAGTTGGAACACCTGATCAGACTGATTAAGATCCCTGGTTTCTTGAGAAGGAGAGCTCATTAGAGAAATCAGGTCGCAAAAAATATCTACAGCCCTCTCTGAGTCAAGATATATAAACAGAACATCTAATTACAGGACTGTCGGCATATTTTACAGCTGACAAAAATGTGTGTTATTAATATTTTTGCAGCAGACGTCTTTCAGCTGTCACGAAAAAATGAAATTCTAGTAAACCTGATATAGACGTCAGTTCTAATGACATTAATATTCACAAACAATTTTTAATAACATTAATATTCAGAATGAAATTTTAAAAATATGAACTTTGAACTCTAGGCCAATGTTTGTGATGTTTGCATAGTTTGACATCGCTGTATTCACCTAAACATTATGCAGCATTTATAAGAGACTGTCAAAGATGCCAGGTGTTATTTTCAAATCATTCACAATCAAAAAATTGTTTTTAATCAGCAAATGCAACAATTTTGTTGTGCTATTTGTAATGATTCAATTTAGAAGGATATTTATAATAAGCTCTTCATAACTATTGACAGTCCAAATTAAGTAAATAAACCCGAATGTCATTTATTATTTTTGTGATAGATGTATCTGGATGTATCTCTTCGCAGAACTTTTATTATGAAATATGAACATTGTGTGAACAAAAAAGAGAGAGAGTGAAAATCCCATCCCTTTTCACTTTCCTCTAGCAGGTTGGGCAAATACATGTGGGCAGAGCATTACACATGTACCAGATGGCTGCTATGGCATTTAAACTTTGATTTTATTTATTTGGAAATGAGTAAATATGCTCAGTTGACATGTCTTTGTTCTAACATGTGTACAATGCCTGTAGGTTACACTAATCCTGAGTTATAGCCTATAAAAACAGGCATGTAGCCACCCACAAAACAGTTTGTTTATAGCAAATACATTAAAATATCACGCCATATCTTTTCATTTTTTGTAGGATGATTTTAGTTTTATAATAATGTAATAATTTTAAAAATCATGCTTGGTGGCTATGGCACGCTGAAGAGTGCTAAGAGTACCTGGGCAGCACCACATGTTGACTTACATCATCTGTGTCAGTGTGCGTACCTCCACTAAAACAGGTATTTTGTATTTTGGCACGACATAACTGGTGTGTGACAGCCTTTAGATTTAACACCAAGAATAAAGTTTAATAACACTATGTGGACAAAAGAATTGGGACACATGCTCATTCTGCTCTACAGCTCAATGCTAAAGGGAATTATACCCCTCTTGACAAGCCTGGCATTAGGCATGGTGCCAACATATCCATGTTTATTTGCTCCACAGAGTCCTATTCTTTTAGCAATACTTCTCTAACAGGGCTCTAAGCTCTGCATGCAGTTGCAAATCAATGTCAGCAATGGTTGCAACTTCAAATAGCTGAATTCATTCATAAAAAAAAGGTGTCCACAAGTTCCTTTATAAAAAGGAAAGCAAATGGTAAATGGTTCTTTAATATTTTGAGGCCAACATTTTTATAGTCAAACAAGATTTTGTTTGGTCTTGTCTCCGCCCTAGCTCTACCTTGTTCTTAACATTTCCCATCTGTGTCTCATTTGTAGCCCTGCCCATTTGTTATCATCCCCAGGTGTTTCTATTCTTGTCTGTGTATACTGTATATGGTTCTTTGTTTCAGTCATTCTGTCCTTTTTTGTGTTGATGTCAGTGTGCTTTGTTCATGTTTTGCTTTTGTGTATTTTGGTTTGGTCTATTAATAATTTTTTTACCCTGTGTTTTTCATCTGCCTCTTCACCTGCTCTACCTGCACGTCTAACAGAAATACTGACCTTATTCATGGACATATGAGGTAATAGATTTGTGTGTTGCACCATCCACTGAGAATCCTTCAACATGGGTCCTCTTGTGAGTAATGTTCTAGTATTTGAAAAGGTCTCCTCAACCTGGAACAAGAAACCTTGGCAGAGTTGATGCACTCAGGTCTCCCCCACACTGGACCTTTCTCCCAGGGTCCTTGCTCTATAGACTTGTGGGACTTCCTGATGCATGCATCCACTAAAGCCACCCGTGCTCCGGTGTCTACAGCATTCCCATGCTCCTGTCTATGGTGGCTCCAGCAGCATCTGCTCAAGCACCCATGGCATCTGCTCCCACGTTATCTGCTCCAGTTTCAGCAATGCCCGCCACATCTGTTTCAATGTCAGTGATGCCCACCATATCTGCTTCAGTGTCAGTGATGACTGCCACATCTGCTCCAGTATTCGCAACATCTGCTCCAGCATCATTGGTTTCCACCACATCCACTCCAGCATCAGTGGTGCTCTCTTCATCTGCTTCAGTGTTAGCAATGCATCCATACCAGCATCGACACATAGATAATCTGTCCCCATGTGAACCTCCAGAACTGTACCCAGGCTGGTTCCTCAAAATATTCCAGAGACATTAACAGTCAGATACTCAAGTCTAGTTTGGTTTGATTTTGTCATTTGTCCTAATCTTTCACTTGCCCCGAGAGATGTTGGCTTACAGTTGGTTTTGTGAGTTGGACAGGGAAATACTGTCACACTTCATTTCCTGTCCTGTTTCCTTGTCTTTGTCTGTCTTCATTCTGTTTTCTTTTGGTTTGCCTTATGCTTTTTAGCACAAGGCTCTGTTTATTTTTGGTCTTGTCCCTGCCATAGCATCTCCACCATGTTTTCAGCATTTCCCACCCGTGTTTTCTTCGTAGCCCTGCCCATTTGTAGTCCACCCCAGGTGTTTCTAGTCTTGTCTGTTTATATATGGTCCTTTGTTTCAGTCTGTCTTTGTCATTTGTTGTGTATATGGCATGTTTTGCTTTCATGCCTGTAAACATTTTACACTGCCTGACTTCAATCCTGACAGGTACTCTGATCCTGAGATATGAAGCTTAGAAAGTGACATGTAACTGCCTGCAAATCTCAGGATCTAAGACTCAAAAACAAAACAAAACATTACGAGTTTTATTATTTGTTTGTGTTTGCATAGATCATTTAGAATTTGGTATGTCCACATTCATTTAAAAGAAATAGGACAAAAAATAGGATAGGTTTCACAGCCTAGTCTTGGACTATAAGGCCTTTAAATGTAAAATTTCCTTTAGAAAGTCTGTGTAGACCAATGCTAGGCTTAAATTTTGTCCAGGTTGTTAAACCCATTAAAGTCCATTAAAGCTATTTAGTCAGTAACTATAGGGACTTTACTATTGGGGCAACTATTTTCAGGTTATAGAAGTCTGAAATGACTTTGGGCCTGCCTGTCTGCCAGTGGCCATTTATGTTGTCTAACTAATAACATTTTGGTGCTATCTTGGTACTTTCATGAAATAATAGTTTGCAAACTAATTTGCAGTGCATTTAAAAAGCTATTTCAATGGTTTATTGAGTGGTGAGGGTTTCGCATACAATCACTGACTTTACTAAAGGACCCTAAAAAATCCCTTTTAAGGGCATTAATCCAGTCCAATAAGGTATAAAGTCTATACATTTTTAGTGTGTTTATAGTGTGATTTACAGTTACTTCTCAAGAACAATACAAACCACAGGATAGTCTGAATTAGAATGGAACCCTGACACACATTTCTTTCTGCCTCAAAGCTGAAGCTTGTAGCTGTTTTTTTTTTTTTTTTTCACTCTAGTCGTGGATGACACCAACATCAAAGCATTCAATTAACACCACACTGACAGCCATTTCAGTGGTTAAAGAGGCCATTTCTTCCTGGAACTGTATTCTGTACTGTATCCAAGGGGGCTGGGGCTGTTTTTAATGCTCTCCTCCTGGTGAAGCCAAACACGGTTCAGAGATTTATTAAAGACACACAACCTCAGGTCTCATTTACATTACAGAAAGTGAGTTATTCCCACCTCTCCTTCAGTGCCCTCATTTTAGAAGAGTACATTTGGTAAGCTAGGAGGTTCTGCTAAATGCTCTGAGGGCTTCTCATATCTACCATTGCAGAGAAGCTCAGACACACACATTGAAAGGCTCATAGCATAATTAATTGCTGCCTGCTATTGCTTTTTAAGTAGGTGAGTAGTGTAATGAGAGATTGCAGCATTCAAAAATACAATTGGAATTCAAGCTTTAAAGAAACACTTATTCAAAAAATGTTAAATGTGGTTGACAGCAAGTACAATGTAAGTACAAGTGTTCCCCCAGTTAAGTTAGTTACTGTATATTTGTATGGACACCCCACAAAAGGCTCTTAAAATAGCACTAAATTTTATTCTTTAAAATTTACATTACTGATAAATAGTAGAATATTGTACTGCAGACTACTCCTAGAGTCTGCATGGACAAAAGCTGGTGATGCAGCTCTTGGTCAGCATAGGGTATGTTTTCATTACAGTGTAATGGTTGAACAGCATGAACAACCTGATCAAGCTAGTAGAGCAGTACAACCAAGCTGGTTAACCAAGACCAAGTTGGTGAACTAATATGATCAACTTTTCTATGATGCTGCACTAGCTTTATAAAACTATAGTACAAGGGTGTAGATTTGCTCTAAACATTGTTGGGGAAACGAGTATGCAAGTGGGGAACTCAAGGGCATAGTGTATGTGGCAAAAGTCAGGTCCTTCCATCTCTGGGACCACATTTAGCCTCTGCAACATAAACTATTTAATTGCATTCATTAGAAGGAGTTCCACAAACATTTGAACATATATATTGTGTCTCAGTCGTTTAATGTCATTTAATTTACAATATAATTTCCATCAATTTGTATCAACCCATGAAATTGTCTGATTGCACCCAAACTCAAGATACCATTTCAAACAGATATGAACACTAATTGGACCCTCTCTGTCAGGGTGTCTATTGGAACAATGTTTAGTATCAGTTTCAAGTATCCACATTCTGTTTAATCATTATATTGATTTGTTCTCTGTGGATGAGAAAGCACTAATTAAGAGCATAATAAAGCAATAATTAGATTAGACTCATTCAATTGGCCACTTGTTTTTTTCTCAGTGTGTTGCAAATGCATCATTATTTCTATTGATCACACTGTTGTTCTTATGAAAACCAAGATGATAAAACCTCCCCAGTCCAGCCAATATTGCTTCTTTGGTTTCAGCTCTCCAGAGTTCATTATTTTTTTGAACTTCATCTGGTTGCAGACTGATGAGAGAGTGTAAGTGAGGCCACTTACTGAGCCCTGTTGTGTTCCCTCAGTTCCTTATGTTACACTGCCATGAGTATCTTTCTTTATCAGGAATGTGAGTAAAAGAGAGGCAGTGGTGTTCCCCAGAGGTGTGCTCTGGGCCCTCTTGAATAGATTGATCAATTGGGGCCCTACTCGCATTTATATCAGGAAAATAATACCACAGTAACAAAATGCATCTGATTATGGGTATATGCTTTGGGAGGCTTTGGTTTCACCTATAAATCAACTCCCTGTGCATGTGCCCAGGGGAGAACTGGAGGAGTAGAATAGTGAAGCATTTTGCTGTGTCTGGAAGTGTACAGGTATGCTTACAGTGGGCCATGTCATATGATCTCATACATTTGTTTCCATTGCAAACAAAAGCATCCAGAGCATACCATATACAGTACTGATGTAACGTACATCTATATGCATTTGTGACTTATTCTTTTTTATATCTTCTCAAATGGTCAAGAGCATTGCGAATTTTGAATAGCCTTTACTCTAGTGAATCTCAATCCTGCAGTTCCAGCCCTTGCTTTAATATATGAGATCTCAATAGGCTTTTAGATTCTAGTTCATACTGGCACTCTAACGGGGTGAATGAAACTCTGCTGGACAGTAGCTCGCTAAGAGCAGGTTTGGATACTCAATTGCACTGAAAATGTCTGTCAGTGCTTTAGAAAGTATTTGAAACCATTTCTACTGATCAGCACATATGTCTGCCGTGCACAACATGCTCTTAAAAAGCTATGATATACACACTTTTCCCCAGCTGGTGGACCCGACACTCTTAACCGCTGAGTCAAACACAAACCGCAGAGTGTGCAGCATTCCTGTTAAATGCTTTGGACTTTGAAGGACATAGTGAATTGGTCTATTTCCAAGAAAAAATAGGAATGAGAAGTGCATCCCTGGAATCTCATTTCAAAGAAAGATTGCTTTTGTCCTTGGGAGGTATTAAGAGTCACTATCAACTATTCCAGTCTATTCTTTCTCAATGAAGTTTTGCATAAACATGCGCTTGCGCTAACCTCAGTCCAGGTCATATTGCTATTATAATGTATATCAGACCTTTTTCTTGGTGTAAAATTTATGTTGAAGCCTTTAGATCTGAAATAAATGCAACATAGAATTGTCTCTACATTTTAAAATGCACAAGCATATACAGAATGGTTTGAATTGACATTTTTTTTATGAATGTACTTAAAGTGTTAGCTTTAAAAGAATATCATAATTCCAAGCTTTAAATCATCCTAAACTTTAATAGCCTTGCAATGTTTTTAGCACTGTAAAGAGAACAGTGGAAGCAAAAGTGTTTTTTGTAAACTACAGTGTATTTTTTTTTTTGTTTTATACAGATGCCCACTGGTGACATCCTGCATGAATGAACATTAGTATTAGTAAGACATGGGAACAAGACAGTGAAGTAATGTTTTTTTTTCATTGTTTGGCTGACAACCAGGGGTGGGGGTCAGACAAGGACTTTTTGCTACAATAAACAGAAAAAAATGCCATTCAAAACTGGACACCCAGACACATGGTTTAAACTAGACAGGTGGCCACCCTACGTGGAACGAAATCTTACTAAGTCATTTCCATACCTTACTGAGTTTTGGCTACAATTTTAATTTACATGGAATGTTATTTATGTGGAAAGTGTGGATAGGGCTTCCCACCACTCTGGACATGTGTGCCCCTGCCCCTAGTGTGTGAATTCACGAATGTGGATGTGTGGATTTTATTTCATTTTTTAGTGAGTTTAACCCAATAGTGTTAGCTGATAGCTGTCGTCCTTGTCTAGTGACAATAATACATAATACCAGTGGGTTAAGTTTATCAGCTTTTAATTCCCCACGGTGTGCATGTATTTTACTCCAATGTGTTGAGCTCTCACTATTCACTGTTTTCCATTCTAGGTCCAATGTAATGTTATTCACTCAAATTATTTCTAGCTAAGTGTTTGAGTGGTCAGGTTTTCATTGTATCATGGTTCTCATAGGCTGTCCTCCCTAGTAAGTACATTATAGTTCAATTCTAGGACTTGGTTGATCTGATAGCCTTGTTGTTGGCTGTAAAGCAATTTATCATTTCCCCCCTTGACAAGTGTATTTTGTTGCTGGACAACCTCTGCAGTCAAGACTAAGCCACAAGAATTTGACAAGATTGTCAAGAACAGAGTCAGTTCATCTATCAGGACCAACTCAAGATCTCAATAACCATACAGTTGACTGAGTTAGAAACAGAATGGCAGATTAGGTATTGTCAGTTGTAGGTAATTATGTTGGTTCAAAGAATTCACACACAGATATTTGAATGTGTGGAAATGCTTCCAAAGAACTACGGACAGCTATTATTTAACCTCATAATATACAAATATTCTTAAACTTATGACCTTATTGCCAGCCGCTAGCTCCATACCTACCAAATCTATCCAAACCTACCAATCTATATGTGAGAGAGAAAGTGAAAAAAGCTGGCCTTCAGACTATTCATTTACATTACCAGAGGTCCTGTCTAATACCATATATCTAAAAAATCAGTGTGAGGCAGTATGGGTAATAAATAAGCCCTTGTTTAAGGTACAAGATGCTAAGAGGGGACATAGATGTAATACTGACAAGTCTATCCAAATAAAATGGCTAAAAACCCTCCAATTTATTTATATATGTATTTAAAATATGTTTACCTATTTCATCCATCAAGTTATTTAAACTAAATAGAGGTGCTTTTGTAGTGCTGACTTAAAGTGCTGACATCTAAGCATCACAAGTAAAGCTGCAGCTGAGAATACTAGCAAAGTTGGGGAGAACAAATAAGCGCTTAAGGGACAAGAGCTGTTTGGACTTTAGAGCTTTTTTGTGGTATCAGTTGCATCATCTCATCAGTTTGTGAATGGACTTACAGACACAAAGAAGGTCTGTCCCATCATCTTAGACATCAGTTCTTTGATCTGGATGTCCTTGATGTGTCACAAGTTTCTACATGACCTCATCTATCCGCCAAGCCCTCCATGCTTCTGAGGCCTCCTTAATGCAGCTTAGTGAAGTGGCTCCCTCAGGGTTTCTCACTCAGAGACTCCCAGAGAGCTGAGCACACTGTCTGCGTTAAGTTTCAGACGCAAAGATAGAGTAAGGATGACGAACAGAGCTAGAGCCCTGGGGTCACTGAGATGATGTAGGAGAAAGCCAGACGAGGTCAGTCGCCGGTCCCCTCTGCAGCAGCCATATCGACAACCCAATGAAAGGATGGCTCCTGCTCGTTAAAACCGTGTCCCATTTCAAAGGGAACATGACTGCGTTTTATCCTCCAGAGAAAGTGAGCGTCCTGATGTTTCAGCTTTGTGCATGGGTTATCTTAATCGATCTCCATCTGGAGACATCTGAGCAGGGTGCATCAAGGTTTTGTATTAAGTCCCATTGATTTCACCCATTGCATCGTCTGCCAAGCTAAGAATCAACTGGCTGTTCTACAAGGTCTGGCTAGTTTGTCATCAGGCATGGTCTCCCGGTTAGTTCCCTGCTTACAAAACATGTAACAGGAGACCCATAATGAGGCAAATTACATAGAGACTAATTTCTTCATTAGTATACTATTACTAGTCTTTGTTCTGTGTATTGTAGGTCTTCATTATCATGTCAATGAGGGCAAAAGTCTAAACATGAAGAAAAACAAACATTCCTGTGGTTATCTTGGCAAATGTACAAACCAGATTCCAAAAAAGTTGGGACACTAAACAAATTGTGAATAAAAATGAATGCAATGCCAACATCTAATATTTTATTCAGAATAGAACACAAATCACAGATCAAAAGTCTAAACTGAGAGAATGTATAATTTTAAGGGAAAAATATGTTGTTTCAAAATTTCATTTTGTCAACAAATCCCAAAAATGTTGGGACAAGGCCATTTTTACCACTGTGTGGCATCCCCCCTTCTTCTTACAACACTCAACAGACGTCTGGGGACAGAGGAGACCAGTTTCTCAAGTTTAGAAATAGGAATGGTCTCCCATTCATGTCTAATACAGGCCTCTAACTGTTCAATCGTCTTGGGCCTTCTTTGTCGCACCTTCCTCTTTATGATGCACCAAATGTTCTCTATAGGTGAAAGATCTGGACTGCAGGCTGGACATTTCAGTACCCGGATCCTTCTCCTATGTAGCCATGATGTTGTGATTGCTGCAGAACGTGGTCTGGCATTATCTTGTTGAAAAATGCAGGGTCTTCCCTGAAAGGGATGACGTCTGGATGGGAGCACATGTTGTTCTAGAACCTGAACATAGTTCTCTGCATTAATGGTGCCTTTCCAGACATGCAAGCTGCCCATGCCACAAGCACTCATGCAACCCCATACCATCAGTGATGCAGGCTTCTGAATGGAGCATTGATAACAACTTGGGTTATCCTTGTCCTCTCTGGTTGGGGTGACATGGCGTCCCAGTGTTCCATAAAGAACTTCAAATCGTGACTCATCTGACCACAGAACAGTCTTCCATTTTGCCACACTCCATTTGAAATGACCCCTGGCCAACGTCTGAGCTTGTGGAGCTTGCTTAGAAATGGCTTCCTCATTGCACTTTAGAGTTTCAGCTGGCAATGGCGGATGGCACGGTGGATTGTGTTCATTGACAATGCTTTCTGGAAGTATTCCTGAGCCCATTCTGTTATTTCCGTGGCAGTGGCATTCCTGTTTGAGGTGCAGTGATGTTTAAGGGCCCGGAGATCACAAGCATCGAGTAGAGTTTTACGGCCTTGACCTTTACGCACAGCGATTGTTCCAGGTTCTCTGAATCTTTTGATGATGTAATGCACACTGATGATGATAACAAAAGTCTTTGCTATTTTACGCTGGTTAACACCATTCTGGTATTGCTGCACCATCTTTCTGCTTGATGATCCTCTTACCATCTTGGCTTCAGAGAGACACTGACACTCTGAGAAGCTCTTTTTATACCCAATCATGTTGTCAAATGACCTAATTGGTGTGAATTGGTCTTCGAGCTGTTTGTTATATGTTCAATTTCCTTTTACCAGCCACTTATTGCATTTACATTTACATTTGTGGCATTTAGCAGACACCCTTATCCAGAGCGACTTACAAAAGTGCTTTGCTGTTAACTTAGAACATCCTTAGCTAGTAGATAAGGCTGGAATCTAGAGATTCCACACATTTAGACCGTGTTGAAACAAAAGTCTTTATGGAGTTAAATACTCCTGAAACAGATGAGTCTTCAGTCTGCGTTTGAAGACATTGAGGGACTTGGCTGCTCGGACTCCCAGGGGAAGTTCATTCCACCATTTTGGTGCCAGAACAGAAAAGAGTCTGGATACATGTTTACCTTGCATCCTGAGGGATGGTGGGTCAAGCCGGGCTGTACTTGAAGCTCGAAGGGCTCTTGGTGCAGCTCGAGTCTTCAAGAACATTCAAGAGCTTGAATTAAAATACAATCATATAGACATCCTAGAGCTAAGAAACTCTTTAGACCTGGATTTATCATCTCTGGTATAGATGTGTTTTGTAGTTTGACATACTTTTATTTGCCAAAACATAAAAAAAAAAAAAAAAAAAAAAAAAAAACAACAACAACTATTTATCGGAGACAGTCACACATGCCAAACATTGTTATTATTATTAACTTTAAGTATTTGTATTAGGTTTTTTTTTGCTTATAAAGACTAAAACACTTTATATCTCAGCAATCTTGTTGCTGATCATCCAGATTGTCACTGAGCTGAAAATGCAAGAATTCTTATTTGTAATGATTAGATTGACAGGATATTTATAATAATATGTTCTTCAAAATACTTGACTGATAAAAATAAAATGTAAAACAACCTGAAATGTATTTATTATTTTGTTATGTATGTATGTATTAGTATTATCTCTTCTTAGGTGTAATAATTCCTATTTTACGGTCAGGAATCAAACTCCTAGAATGCCACTCACATGTCTGATTCCGCCAATCATTGGATCATTGGATTTCTAATTTATTGCTACTTGTTCCAACTTTTTTGGGATTTGTTGACACTGTGAAATTTTGAATCAACATATTTTTCCTTTAAAATGTTACATTTACTTTTGATCTGTCATCTATTTTCTATTACGAATAAAATATTGACATTTGCCATCTCCACATCATTGCATTCAGTTTTAATTAACAATTTGTTTAGTGTCCCAACTTTTTTGAAATCCAGTTTGTAATTTCTCATTACAATCATTTACAAAAAATTTAATCGGCACTTGAATGTTCTTGAAATAGACTCTGCCAGGTCATCCCAGTTTAGTCCAATGCGGTAGATTCTTGGCAAAATTCAAGCTAACTGTCTCTGGGAATTGGTCTCATGGTCTTGCTAATCAGCTGAATCTGAGTTGAGACAGTTGATCCATGCTCACAAGTCATATAAAGGTAGACACATATCTTTCAAGGGGAACAAATGTGTGTAGATACAAAGGGTTTATTCTCAGGCAAGATAAGACAAGCCAATGTTACTAAACACACAGCAGTAACAAACAAAACAAGCATAATCCAGAGGAGTAGTCATAAGCCAGGTATGGGTAGGAACCAAACAGTGATCATAAAAAAAGGAGTATTCATAAAGTGAGGTTGAGAAACAAGTCAGAAACAATATAACAAATCAGGAGAAATGCTTGCATCAGAAGAAATGGTAAAACTAGCAGTGAGAATACAACACATACATTGTTAAATAATATAAAACACAGGTAAAAATTAGAAATCCAATGATCCAATGATTGGCGGTATCAGACATGTGAGTGGCATTCTAGGAGTTTGATTCCTGACCGTAAAATAGGAATTATTACACCTAAGAAGAGATAATACTAATACATACATACATAACAAAATAATAAATACATTTCAGGTTGTTTTACATTTTATTTTTATCAGTCAAGTATTTTGAAGAACATATTATTATAAATATCCTGTCAATCTAATCATTACAAATAAGAATTCTTGCATTTTCAGCTCAGTGACAATATGGATGATCAGCAACAAGATTGCTGAGATATAAGGTGTTTTAGTCTTTATAAGCAAAAAAAAAAGAAAGAAAAAAAACATGATAAAACTAATACAAATACTTAAAGTTAATAATAATAACAATGTTTGGCGTGTGTGACTGTCTCCGATAAATAGTTTGGTTTTTTTTATATATTTTGGCAAATAAAAGTATGTCAAACTACAAAAACACATCTATACCAGAGATGATAAATCCAGGTCTAAAGAGTTTCTTAGCTCTAGGATGTCTATATGATTGTATTTTAATTCAAGCTCTTGAATGTTCTTGAAGACAGCTCTTCTAGAACATTCTAGACCTAATTCAGTCTGATGTGGTGGATTCTAGGTAAAATTCAAGCTAATTAGCTCTGCTGAATTTTGAACGGGGAAAAGTTTCAGTACTGCTCCTTCTTGAGACAAGAATTTCAGATGATCAACCTATGATTTTTTGTCCTTCAGGGTTTTAGTCTATGAATGAGAGGATTCCCAGCATAAGTAGCAGTAAGAGACTACAAACTTTAGTTTTGATTGATTTCTATATCTGAGATTTTTCTTGGAAGGAAACCAGTTTGACTAGCTTGCAGTTAATTTCATCACAGTTTTAAAGCCATTGATCCCAGAACAATTTACATGGTGGTATTTGTTCTGTATGTATTGGTATATGGCTTTGGGTTGTCAGGTTTGGAAAACATATTAGGTGCTTCTGGTGATTTTTTTTTTTTCGGGCTCACTCTGATGTTCAAAGTGACATGAAGATTCAACTTGACTTTACAGAGACAAAACATACTTTTGGTTCCTCAAAGAAACATATATTCAACAGATTATTTGAATGCTTCAAAATGTCAAGGACCTAAAAGACAAAGTCTTTAACAAAAGACGAAAAAAAATCAAGAGTGCAAAGTGTTTCATCTTAGCATTTCCGTTGAAAGTGGTTGGAGTGTTCACATGTTTCTGGATGGGTTCATAGCTGGACACTCAGATCAAAGGGCCCATTATGCCTCGGGCAAGACTTCAACCTTGCTGTCTTATACAAATCTCCTGCAGTGTGCTATGAGATTCGTTCTAGGAGTTCCCTGCCAGAGCCAGCAGCTCTAATGAACACAGTGAAAAGGAAGGCTGCTGGACAGTGATGAGATTATTATATCTGTTTGATCAGGTCAAACCTGTCAATTCATGGTGCCAGTTGGTGCTAAATTCAGAGTTGTGGCATTGGCCTCAGACGGACAGTTCATATGGAGGTTGGATTCTTCTCAGGTGCAGACGTTTCATATTATTTTGGGAGGTGCAGAAGACACACATGACTTTAGCTGGCTTGAAATGTACTACAGTACAGAACTGTTATTGCATAACTTACAAAATCCCTTGTGTGCTTACATACACTTTAAGGAGTAAATAAACATTGGCACCAAACCTATGTTAGCACCTATGGTGTTATGACCCAGTCTAGAGTCAGGCCATAAGAGAAAATAAAATGTCTCTCACCAGACCCTCTGGACACTGTATGACTGTATGAAACTGTATGTATTTGGGGTGAGCATATGCCAAAACCCCCAAGCAAAAGAAACCAAGCTACCCTAACTCCTTGTTACCAAACAGGAGAAAAAGGAGTTTAAACAAAAGGCACTCACCCCCTACTTTCCCCCAAACTTATGAGTTTGCAAAATGTTACAGAATTCACAACCTAACAGACTGCAATGTTGGGAATGCCAGTTCAGCATCAACAGGATGTTGTTCCAAGCCATCAAAGGGAAGAAGCCCAAAACGTCTCTGGTGGAGCTTTTCCAAGCTCTTTTATAGTGAGCTCCCCTGGTGACCGATTGCATGTACAGCACACAGAGATAGAAAAAACAAACAAACACAGGAAACAGAAACATGCAAACAAAATGACCAGCACTGAAAAATGGAGCAATGGACCTGCAATTCTTGTAATAATGTTGCTCCATCTAATACTTTTAGAATGAGCTGGGGAGTTGGTGATGAGTTAGGGTGGTGATCATCCATTCATCCATTCCTCTAATGGATGAATGATTGTGTCTGTATGGTATAACCATAGAACAGGTATTGGTGGGAGCAGCGAAGCTTCTAAAATATGTAGGAGTGCCTCCATGATCAGGGTTGAGAAAAAGGTCATCTTGACTTGTACTTCTTAACAATTTTCTCCCTGACATGTTTAGAGATATCCTTGGTCTTCATGGTGTTTGGTTAATGGTGCCTCTTGCTTAATGGTTTTGCAGCCTCTGAAGCCTTTCAGAAAAGGTGTGTATATACTGACAGATCATGTGACACTTAGGTTGCACACAGACTTCATTTCACCTATTCAACTATTTGGGGGCTTCATAACAAAATGGTGTGAATCAGATAAGATCAGAAAGACTTTATTAATCAGGGAAATATATATAAAAGAATAAACAGAATTATATAGAAGAATAAACATATTAACAATGTGAAATATGTACATGATCTTGTGTCATTTAAAATATGTTTAAATATTACACCTTATGTTTATTTTACAAAAAACATTAATAAATCTAATTGCACAGACGAACCATAGTGGTCATTCATTAAGGGAGTTATAGAGTTCGATGGCAACAGGTAGAAATGACCTCGTGTGGTGCTCTCTAGTGCATTTTGGTGGAATGAATCGTGCACTGAATGTGCTCCTGTGTCTCACTGTCAAGCACAAAGAAGACGAGGAGGGGGATGTAGCGGGGTAGGAGACCAAAGAGACCAAAATCAACAGGATAATAACAGAAATGTGTAGCACACATGCTGATATTAACACACAAAAAGTGACAACGAGGACAGAAACAAAGGAACTTATATACACTGACAAGACCAGAAACAGCTGGGGCTGGTTCACAAATGCAGGGTTACAAATGAGACACAGATGGAAAAGGAGCAGAGCTAGGGTGGAGACAAAAATAAAACAGAGCCATGTGCACAAATCAAACAAAACAAAACAAAATGGTGACAAGAAGAAAGACATGAAAGTTGACATGACAGACTGGAGGAACAGGAGATGCAACAGGAGACTGGACTTGGGGAGACAAGACGTAACAAGACTTGTCATGGGAACTGGCATGAGAACACTGACAGGGACTGACACATAAATGGTGACGTGGACGGGGATAACAAAACCAGAAACAGGAACAGACACAGTAACCAAAAGAGGAAAAGATATGATAACAAAAACAAAAGTACACATGGGCGTAGACATTGGCTGGGACATATAGTAGACCAAGGCCCAGAGCTGGCTAACATCCCTTACATAGTTTGAGGAGCCAGACTGGGCACAGTTCAGGAGGCTTACAGTGGAATAGATTCTCTATTAGTGAACCCTGACAAAAACACAGAAGGTACCGCAGATGCTGCAGCAGATGTGGCTGGCACCACGGATGCTGTAGCAGGTGTGGCAGGCTACACATACGCTGGAGCAGCATCTGGTGCTGCAGATGTTGTAGCAGATACAGGAGCTACATCTGGCACCACAGACAGTAGAGCAGATATGGTGAGAACGACGGACACTGGAGCTACATCTGTACACTGCTGGGTGATATGTCTGGCACTGTAGATACTAGAACAGGTGCTACGGGTGACACCACCAACACCACAGGAACAGACACAACTAACAGCACTACTGATGACACAGGAACAGATACAGTGGATGCCACTGCCGATAACACAGGGACTGATACAGTGTATGACAATGAGAATGCCAGAGGGACAAATGCAGTGGACAACACTGCTGTAGACAAGCTGCTGGCACTATCATAGACACTGGGGAATGGGCAGCTGATGCCACGGACAACATAGTAGCACAAGCAGATGAGAGAGCTGATTACAAGTGGACGCTTTTCTATCACCCCTCATAACTCTCTAGTGTGTATATAAGAACAGAGCCAGCCTTCTTAATCAGTTTGTAGACCTTCTTGGCATCTCCCCCTTTAATGCAACCTTCCCAACGGATTGCTGCAAAGAATACAGTACGTGCAACAACAGATTGGTAGAAGATGGCCAACATTTTGCTGCACACATTGGAGGACAGACTGGGGCCTATGAGACAGGTAGTTCAGGTCCCAGGTTATCATGGGATGTGAGAGCCACTGGTCTGAAGTCAAGAGAAAAGAGGCAGATGACTTCTATGGAACAGGAACCAGACAGAATGTTTTCCACTTGCTCTTGCTTCAGACTCAGGTTAAAGAGACACTGAAGAATCCTCAGTATTGTTGCGTTGATTTCATCTGTCCTCCTTGTCCATTTTGAGCTTCTTCAGCTGTGTCCAGCTAGTTGTCACCTCTAGAAGTGGATGAGGTTCTTTGGAGAAATGCTGTGGGGGGAGGCGGTTTGAATAGTGAGGAAGAAAGGCAATGTGTGATGGAAAGCAACGTGTGATGTCATGCTGAACCTATTAAAAAACACATTCCATTCATTGGCAGTGTCCCACAGTTTGTGGTTTAGTGGATGAGAGCCATTGTCCATAATTGCCTGCAGCTTGGACAACATCCTCCTCTCCGACACTGCCATCAGAGAGTCCAGCTCAACTCCCAGAGCACATCACTGGCCTCAGTTTGTTGAGTCTGTTGGAGTTTGACGCCCTCAACCTGCTGCCCCAGCATGCAACAGCATAGAGCATAGCACTCGTTAAAGGCACCCAGGTGTTGATGATAATGTGACCTGGGTAACAGCAGCGTTTATTAACTAGCAGAGTGAGCCTCATTCATAACCCATATACGTGTGTGTGTGTGTACTGAATCTGCATCACATAGAGTTCAGATGAAAAAAAACCAAACATTTATATACAAGTTGTAATGTAAAAAGTGCACACAGGCTAGTGATCATGATGGAATGTCTTCAGAAAAATGACACATTCCAATTTGTTGTCTTTAGATAAACACTGTTAAATGTTAAAACCATGTCCCTTCACTCCACATGTTTTTATTACCACTCTATTCAGTGGTTCCTGCTCCAATTTTTTCTGTGAGTTCCTGTGGCCTACTGGTGCCGTGCTGGAGGCCTTGGCACTTCTATTTGCCACCACGACAGCAACGGATGTGTCAGCTCATTCTGGAGCTTTCAGATATATTGCTAATGGAATAGAGTGCATTTTCCTGCTTTGGAGGACCACTCAAACTCAAGGGGGCTGTTTCAGCTACTAATGTGAAGAACAATCACACACACACTCATATTCCTAACATGCACACACCCACACACAAGCGCACACACCCACACACACGCATGCACACACACACACACACACACACACACACACACACACACACACACACACACACATACACTGCCACATACAGCACAGCAGGTTAGGTGCTGGTGAGAGAAGATGTTGTACTGTAGGCTTCAGTAAAGTGGCTGTATGAATATGGATCTCAGGCCATCATGGAGAACCTACTGGGTTAAAGGGTTCTTTGCATCATGAAACTGTTCTTCAGAATGGTGGAGAATGTGTTATAAAGGGTTCTAAATAGAACCTTTTAGACAAGAGTTCGATATGGCACCAAAAAGGGTTCTAATTTTGTCAAATTTGTAATAATAATAGAACCATTTTTGATGCCATATAGAAGTCAAAAAGGTTATATATAGTGCAGTACATTCTTCATCAATTTGAAGAACCCTTACATTATGCAAAGAACCTTTAATCATGCCAATTAAGTCAATATATAACAATTTTCCTTGCTGAAGAAACATTAAAGAACCTTAATTTTAAGTGTGTGGAGTAATTTAATTTTACTACAGGACATCTGTAAAATTTATGACTCATTAACGTGGGATGAGAATTGATGGCATAATTGAGATAAGAGTAGCTATTTAAGGTACATACTGCTGTCACCTCCAAAAAGGCATGTGTACTATGTGGTGTATGACCTTGTAACACACTTACAGTAATAATATATTATGTGTTTTAAATTAGTTACTGGTTCTGAACACATGTAGGAAATAGGCTACACATAACATTGATCCAGTTGAGATGCTTAAGCATTATGGCATGCATGCTGTGTCATGTCCACACGTTGAATTGATTGAAAATTGACAGAAATGTTTTTGAAAAAAAAAAGAAAAAAGAACAGTGAACACACACACACACACACACACACACACACACACACACACACACACACACACACACACACACACACACACACACACACACTGTAGCTAATGTGCCATTGGTGTATGGTGACCTCCAAACTTTTATACTTCTCAGGAAAAGCCGGGAAGATATCTAGGAAAATGGCAAATGGTACATCCTGATAATAGTGCTATTCATGTAACAGTAAAGGTCACATATTACAGAAAAGGTGCTTTACTATAATGATATGGAAAGTAAGTTCAAAATAATAATACAATAGTTAACAGTTCAAAACATGGTTTATTCACCTATTCTACAGCAGCCTGCAGCAATTTAACCCAGCAATTGATGTTATAAGGTGTGTTTCAACCTGCTTTATTAATGAGGTGTAGAACAGAGCTCATTTGCATATTTGCGTCTTAGCCTGTTTGCAAGGATGGCTCCATCAGTGGAATTATACATGGTTGTTTGCTGGTTCATATGGTTCCAACTATGAGATCTGAAAATTCACTGCACTGAATAATTTGTATCAAATGTGACCCAAAAATCAGCTTTAATTCAGCTGGTTTATGAAATCTGTCAGCTGATTAGTTTTCCACAACATAGTGCATCCTCAAAACACAGTTAAAACATGGTGACATCTGCAATCTGTGTTAAACAGCACAAGTTACCTTTGTATACTGACATCGTGCTTCTGCTCTGATTGTAAAGCTCTATGTGTTGTAAGGATGCACGCTCAAAGCAATTCACAAAAACTTTTCCCTCATTAGCATGCATGCTAAAAAAATGATTAACTGTTACACTTTGCCAGCTGGGCTTCTGATCATTCAATCATTGTCGTATAATTTCACTATAAAATCTTCTATCAAATGCAGTCATTTATGAAGCTGTAAACAAACATGGCAGATGTTGGCTTTTTATTCAACAGTTGTTGTTTTTTTTACAATTTCATCTTTTACCTTAAATTTTGCAGAAGGTGCAAGTGCAGAATATACCTACTGCACCAATGCAAGCTGAAACTTTAGTTTCATGGTTACCTCATGGTTAAATATGCTGTTTATGTTTTTAAAATGTTCAAATAACTTAACATTAGTTATGAATGTACCATAGGACACCATAGGATCTTTCTTTTAGGTAGAATGTTATAAGGAGTCAGAATTCAAATGTGGACAGGTTAAAGACACAGTAATAAAAAAGTTCAATATTATTTGTGATTTTATTTTTATTTTTTTACCCACTTTGGAAATGCTAATTACCCGATCTCATTGGGACTCTCTCCTTATCACATACAATGCTCCTCACACTAGGAGGGTGAAGACAAGCACATGGCTCCTCTGATACATGTGAAGTCAGTCACCACCTTTTTTTGAACTGCCACCATTGCATCATTGCTGGCCAGAGAATGCACTTGCACACCCAATAGCTAACAAATGCATCCAACTGTGATCTACACACCCAGAGAGAACATGGCCAATTTTGCTGTCTTGTCTTCTGACTCCCAGTGGCAAGCAGCACAACTTGGGATTCGAACCTGTGATCCTTGGACCGCAGTGCTTGGCATTACACAGCTGAGCCACCAGAAAAGATTTTAAAATAACTGTTTTTGATAAATATACCCACATTTTAGAACAAAATGAAAAAAATGTTCTCATTTTTATGCAAGTTATTTCATTTAACAAAGTATTTGAGGGGCTTTTGTTTCATTCACCCAATGTTAATGGACAGTTGGCTTCTAAAGTGGTGAAAAGGAAATGCAAGATTTCAATCTTAATTTGTTTCCCACACATTATTTACATCATTTTACTCATCACATTTGGGGAAACTCTGAGGTACAAAGTAAATCTTGGTTGAAAGTAGCCCAAGGCTGGTAGGTTTAGCTTTATTTATTTATTTATTTACTTACTCATTTTACCACTATGGGGAAATTAATTGATATAATGAGGCAGACTGCAGTTAATTAGTTGCTGAGTTGTTGTGCTCTTCTCCCTCTCTCTCTGCCTAATTTGAAGCAGGTGCACTGAGGTTGTAGAGTGTGTGTGTGTGTGTGTGTGTGTGTGTGTGTGTGTGTGTGTGTGTGTGTGTGTGTGTGTGTGTTAGAGAGAGAGAGAGAGAGCGAGAGAGAGAGAGAGAGAGAGAAACAAGTCCTTTGGTGTCACCTGATTTATTTTATCTTACGGCCGAGTGTCCACACAAATCCAATCAGAGGTAACGCATGTGCCACTATCGTTATAGTCTGAAAGTCAAGTGCGGCTGGAGTAATGTGACATTGACACACATACACACATGCATATGCACATGTGCGCGCAAACACACACACACACACACACACACACACACACACACACACACACACACACACACATATAACATCCCAGGGTGGTAATCAGAGTGCAATGTCACCTGTGTGATGGGACTGAAGCTGGGCTGTGGTGTCAGTCTTATCAGCCTGGCTCTCTCACTGGGGAGAGTGACACAGATAAGGCATCAATTATGCATGAAAATAGGTACTCTACATCTCTCTATCCACTGAGAGGGCTGTGTGATTCCTCTATAGTCTCCGCCCACCAAGTATCCTTTATAGACTCTGTGTCTATGTATTATAATATTAGTAACAATAGTAATACTATTTATTATACAATTATACCATTATAATTACAGTAATTAAAGAAACTATCTACACTACAACTTTTTTAACCAGCAATACATTTTCAGGTGTCTGTCATTTTGCAGATTTTTGTTTTATGACTGTTCATACACAACATACAGTGCCCTCCATAATTATTGGCATCCCTGGTTAAGATGTGTTCTTTAGCTTCTAATAAATTGAGTTTTTTTAAATAATATAGGACCACGATGGAAAAAAGTGTAAAATCCAACCTTTAACTCAAATGCATTTATTCAGTAGGAAAAAAAATCATCAGAGTATGTGTGCCACAATTATTAGCTTTCGGGCAGAAGCCACCAGATTTTGTTTTAAAATGTCCTGGTATTTCAAAGCATTCATGATGCCATGCACCCTAACAAGGTTCCCAGGGCCTTTGGAAGAGAAACAGGCCCACAGCATCACTGATCCTCCCCCATATTTCACAGTGGGCATGAGGTGCTTTTCTGCATACTCAGCTCTTGTGTTACGCCAGACCCACTTACAGCCTTTGTTGCCAAAAAGCTCTATCTTTGTTTCATCTGACCAAAGCACATGGTCCCAATTGAAGTTCCAGTACTGCTTCACAAACTCCAAACGTTTGCGTTTATGATTGTGAGTGAGAAAAGTGTTTTTTCTGTGCAAGACTCTCAAACAGCTTGTTGGGATGTAGACAGCGCCTGATGGTTGTTTTGGAGACTTTGTACCCCAAGAAGCTACCATTTGTTGCAATTCTGTATCAGTGAGCTTTGGAGAACTTTTAATTTCTCTTATCATCCTCCTCACTGTGCGTGGTGGCAAAATAAACTTGCATTCTTGTCCAGGCTTTTTTACCACTGTTCCAGTTGTTTTAAACTTCTTAATAATTCAGTAGATATGGACAGGTGTAGACGAGTGGCTGTTTTCTTGTAGCCACTGCCTGACTTGTGAAGGTCAACACACATCTGCCTTATTTAAATGCTATGTTCCTTTGTCTTTCCCATGTTAAAGAGAAATGGCCTCTGTGTCACGTCATATGTATACCCCAGCACTGAACTCTCTAGCTGCATTCCCTTGATCCCTCCTGCTGCAGAAAAAACATCCCACAGCATGATGCTGCCACCCCCATGCTTTACTGTATTGGTTGTATAGGAATAGTATTGGTGATGAGAAGCGATGAGAAGTACCTGTTTTCCCCAAGACATTATGCTTGGCATTCAGTCCAAAAAGTTAAATCTTTTTGTTTCTCATGGTCTTTAGCTGCCTTTTGACAAACTCCCAAACGGCAGAAGTGGTTGTTCTTCTGTGTAAGGTTCTCCTCTCTCCACAGAGCAATGTTGGAGTGCTGTCAGAATGACCATTGGTTACTTGGTCACCACCGTGACTAAGGCCTTCCTACCATGATCTCTCATTTTGGATGGGCGACCAACTCTATGAAGAGTCCTGTTGGTTCTGAATATTTGTGGATGATGGAGGCCACTGGGCTCATTGGGACCTTAAAAGTAGAAATGTTTCTGTACCCTTCCCGTATCTGTGTCTCAATACAATCCTGTCTTGGAGGTCCACAGACACAGATAAGGAGGTAACATAACAAAATGTGCATATAGTGAAGCTCTGTGAAAACTGCACTGTATGTACACTACTGGTCAAAAATGACAGAACATTTCTAATATTTCTAGAAGAATACAGTATATTGAGAGTAAATAAAAATATTTCCCTTATCACAGAAGAAAATGCACACCATTAAAAAAAACCAGACAGACGATCTGAACAAATCTAATGAAAGTGTCTCACTCGTTGTTTGTCCCACCTCACTTTGTGAAGCTTCATCTTTTAGATGTGTTTTCCCCATATTATCCTCGGTCTTGTCCCTGCTTTCTGGGGCAGGGCAGAGATAAGGCCTTTGAAAGTTTTATGAGGACAAATCAGATTTCCATCTTGACTAAGAGCCCTGTCATGATGTCATCTGTGACTGTTTGAGGAGGCCACTCAGACCAGCAACTGATACCTCCAGATGGAGACATCTAAGAGGGGTGGGTCACCATCAGACTTTATGCAATATATCAGGAACAGAATCTGTTTTACACAATTTTACTGCAAATGTCGATCAGTCCAGGCATTGTTTGGTGTCTAAAGTGTTGCTTTAGGTTAATGTTGTCAGTAGTTAAATGCATTCAGGTTGTTTTTTTGTTTTTTTTTACTGGAAATAATGTCAAACCCTGTCTGTCTGGCTGCAGAATAGCATTGGGAAACTTGCTCATTCATTGTTTCTTCTAATAAACAAGGCCATTAAAAAAAGGATATCCTTACTTCATTGGAGTAACTGTCCTTCCTGTTTAGGGAATACTTTATACATATAGATTCTGGAGCATTCCTGTGAGAAGTTGATTGCATTCAGTGACAAGAGCATTAATGAGGCTACCTCATTCCCAACACTCCAACTCATCCCAAAAGTATGGGTGAACCACCATCATTCCAGAGAACAGCTCGGGGCTAGGAGGCTTTATACCCCTCTAGCCCACACATGGCATTAGGCATGGAACAAATAGTTCATAATTTTCTATTCTATTGTTAAAACCTTTTTTTTTTTACAGAGAATAGGCAAACAGTGTGTGTGTATAATTAAAACAGATGAATGCATTCAGTAGAAGGAGTATGCACAAAGATTTTGATATATAATGTACAGTGAAATATTTATGTACATTTATGTACTGTACATTGTATAACAAAATCCATCCATCTAAATTCATTTATGGGGATCTGGCCCTTATACTTAAAATTACAGTGTATACTGTATATTTGTAATCTGCAATTTATACTTGTAAGCACAAGTGTAGATGTGGTTAATAGATAAGAGACTTTTATGTAAGTCAATAGTAACATATGACTAGTCAATAAATGTATATTGCATATACCCTGCAGGCAAAATGACTGTTTGATTTGAAATGATAAATACAATATATGTCCACATGTTTGTGGACACTATTTTTAAGTATTGACAGTAAAATTGAACTCTGGAACAGAATCTATTGGCACCATGTACAATGACAGGCATAGGTTAGAGGGATAAAAATAATAATAAACTCAATAAACAGTCTTGTACACTTGAATAGGAGAAACTACTCAATATTCAACTTCAATAAACACCCCAGTATACTAAAATGGGAGATATTAGTCCCTAGATGACCTTAGTATATACTCACACAGACTAGAATATATTATTATTCTAGAATATAACACTCATGTACAAAAAAAGAGGAGATATTAGTCCTTAATCAATCTAAACAAAAACTCCGGTACACTAGCACAGGGTGCTAGTCTGTAAATGTTCAGAAACTACTCAATGAACAATCCTATGTGGAGGAAGAAAATTCTCTGCTCAGGAATGATGGCGCTCCATCCAAAACTTTTGTGATGAAATGGAATGGTGACAATCCAACATCCTGACCTTACTGAATGCAACCATATCCTCACAGCAGTGTTTCAATATTTATTAGTACTGTCCCTGGACAGTACAGATAGCTACTTCAACAAAAGCAGGAAAAGTGTAGTTGTATCATTATCAACTTAATTTGGACATGCCCCAATCTCCTTCCCCTGTGAGGGAATTTACATTGTTCATGAAAATATATACAATTTTAGTTATTACTTACACTGTATTTCAATTATTATTTTAGAATGTATTTTTCAGAAATACTAATGTTGTAATTGTCTTTGTCTTTGGGCTGTTTGCAAGTTTGCACCACACAAAGAACCTTCCTACTGGAAACAATCCAAATGTCACACCTGAACTTTTTTCTTTGTTGAACCTGTTCACCTATAAAAGCTTACTGATCTGACAGTACTGAGGGACAGAGTCCCTTGTAACCTGCTGTTGTGTTGATTTCTTGTTGCAACGTTACTCTCAATAATTACAAAAACTTTTGTGTGACTGGTCTTACGACTGATCGTATTTCCACCACACACTCAGCCTATATAACCCCCTACTTCCCCCACACCTTCACCATCTCCTTCTTGGCACCTGGCTGGCTTCACCTACTGACCCTGAAGCCACTCCAAACTCCTGCCCAAAACATCAGAACCATTAGAGAATTAATACATTAACTAATGCATGTTTCTGGTAGTTTCAGAGGTGTGTTCAGAGTGTCATTACCTCATATGATGCTTCTCATACAGTTACATTCTGTAATGTACTTGGACTCACAGAGGTAGGTGGAGGCGGAAGTACATGCTGGGTTGAAGATTTATTGAACATGGTACATAAACAATAACCATGACGACCAGATTAGACATGTAGACAAGAGGAGTAGACAAGACAGACTGAGAACAAGCGGCTTATAAACACAGGAGAACATTAGACAAGACTGGAACATGATAATGATGGGGCAGGGTTGAATCAGACACAGCTGGGAATGGGCGGAGACAGGACATGTGCTCAGAAGCACAAGGGGAGATAAACAAATCAAAGACCAGTCCAGAGGGACAAGACAGATACGTGACACATTCAGGGTCAGAACTAACTGGTATTATTATTAAAATCTAATTATGAAAGCTTCCAATGTTAGGAGCTTTCAGTGTATAGGACAAGTTGTCAATCAGTTTCTTTGCAAACACACAGGCATGCACACACTCTCAGTTTTGGCACTTCCAACTTTCGTACTCTTCTCTCCACACCGGGGTCTCTGTAGTAATAGTGGTTTGATTTCCCAAGGGTTACACAGTCATGAAACCTGTACCAGTACACATCAGCACACAGAAGCCACTTCATCAGCACTGCAGCACTGTATGAGCACCTGCACTCATTAGAACACATTCCATAGCCAGTCAATTGCCCATGAAACAAAAGACCTGCTCTACAGACCTTTATGTTGTGGAATTTGAACAAAACATAACATGATTTTTACACAATTGTATGCCAATTAATACCGCTTCATCACTGCCCTGAGGGGGAGAACATAGCACACATACAAACTGTATAATTCACAATACACTAATTCACCATTTCATATAGACAAACTTACTGAAGCTTTAACATACAAAATGTTGAAATACAGTATGTTGTGTGTAATGGTCTGCATTGAAGTAATATTATATGTATGAGCTCCTTTATACACCTTTTATATTTTAGGAGACCTTAAACAATATTAAACAAGGTTGCAATATGCTAGGAGAGACCAACCTATAAACAACCCTATAAACACCTTGATCACACAAACAGTTATGAGTTATGAAGGCACAAACAACCTCACTAAACACTCATGTATACAAGAAGAGGATAAAATAGTATTTAAACAACCCCAATACATGCACATATACACTAGAATAGGAGATATTGTCCCATGGATAGTCTCAATAAACTCTCATATGCACTAAAATGAGATATTAGCCCATAGACGGTCTCAATAAACACCCCTATGCACCAGAATAGGATATATTAGCCCATAGACGGTCTCAAAAAACTCTCCTTTGCACTAGGTGATAGGGTGGGCAGGGTTGGAGGCACAGGCTTCCTTGACTCTTCAGGATGGTGATGAACTCCACTCACACTTTCTTATCTTGGCAATTCTTCTTTTGAATTCCATACTGTTACAGTATCTTTTCCCACCAAATTGCACATGATTGTTCTATTCTGACCTCCTAGTCCACTGGAAAATTTTAATTAATGGTTTGCATGCTGTCCTAGATTCTCTGTTGAGACTTCACTTATTCTCATTGGTGATTTTTAACCTTCCATCTGAGAAACTGCAGTCAGCAAGCCTCCTCCAACTTCAGTCTTCATTTGACCTCACCTTTAACCAGTCTGGTCCAACACACAGGGCAGTTAACACACTGGACTTCATTTTCAGCAGACATGCCCCTGCCTTGGATCAGTTATTTCTCTTGACTTTTCTGACCATCACTTTTTGTCCTTCACACTCTCACTTCCTTCGTTGCCAGCACCCACAGTCATCTCAACTTCTTTTACTGTAACGTTTCCAGACACACAGAGGAGGTAGGTGGAGGCGGACATACACGCTGGGTTGTATTTATTGACAAGGTACAAACAGATAGGGTACAATGACCATCAAGACGAGTACTAACAAGGACCAACAGAGACCAGGGACTTATATACACACAATCACATTAGACACGGCTGGGACATGATAACGATGGGGCAGGGTTCCAGATGGAACACAGCTTGGAATGGGAGGAGACATGACATGTGCTCAAAAGCACATGGCAAGGTAAACAAAACAAGACATGCTGGACTCTATAGGTGACATTTACCTTTCACTGCAGTCTTTGCTCTCTCTCTCCTTCATCTCTTACCTCCACTATTCTAACCACCCTTCCACATTTTGATTCCTTCTACTGCTATAAGCTGTTTCCTTTAATCCATCTACTCTTCATCAACCTTCTCTGTCCTCTCTCTCCAAGGCCTGCAAGAACCTCCATACCTTTCCCATGGCTGACGGAGTTCTGCACAACAGAAGAGAGTAGAGTCTGACTAAAAGAAGATGGAGAAAATAGGACTCAGGCTCTCCTTTCTCATTTTTCAATAGAAGCAGCTGCTACAAAATCATTCTTTTACAAGGAGAGACTGGAAGCATCGACATCTGATCCATGGATCTTCTCCATAATTACTTCTCTCCTATACCCCCTACTCCCCTTGCTCCAACTACCTTCACCCAAGAAGATTTTAACCTTCTTTGAAGAGGATGACAAGATCCACCAATTTTTTTTTACGTACCTCTACTCATCCCAAAAGACACCCTTCTCCTCCTCCTATATCTCTGCCTACTTTCTCTCTACTTTCCACAGATGACATCCTTCATGTTCTCACATCTAAAAATCCAACCACCTGATCCTATAACCTTCACACTATTTCAGACAATTGACAATTTCCAAACACTCTTCCTTTCATTACTTTCATCATAAACAGTTCATTGTCATCAGGTCATGTTCATTTTACCTTCAAGGCAGCCAGAGTGGTCCCAATCTTGAAGAAACTAAATATTATCAACTATAGACCAGTATCTCTAGTTTCTTTTCTCTTAAAAGTCCTTGACACCACTGGTGTTCCCCAAGGCTCAGTGCTTGGTCCTCTTCTCATGGGTTGTCTATCCACTGCTATGCTGATGACACTAAATTCATCTTCTCTTTTACATCTTCTGACACCCAGGTCTCATCTCACATCTCAGCTTGCCTCGCTGATGTCTCATCATGGATGGCAGCCCATTACCAGCAAGACTGAACTACTATTAATTCCTGGTCCTCACCCTGATTTTGCCATTTCCCTTGAGAACTCAGTGGTCACTCCATTGGCAGAAGCTGTGGATGACTAGTTATCGTTCTCGGCTCAAGTTGCAAACCTGACTCGGTCATTCAGGTTTCTTTTACAACATCATGAGACATTTTCTGTCTAGAGAGGCTTTGTTCGGTCTCTTGTCATTTCAAGACTAGACTACTGCAATTCTAGCTGGCCTTCCTATGCAGACCATCAGGCCCTTGCAACCCAAAATGCAGCAGCATGTTCAATGTTCACAAGTTCAGTCGTGTGTATATATATATATATATATATATATATATATATATATATATATATATACATATATATATATAACAACTAAAAACAGAATAAGAGAAAGAAGACACCCTCTGTTTCTGAAGAATCAGGAATCAGAAACAATATATGCTTAGCATATACTTTTGCCTTATTTTTTGCCTTTGTAACATTGTGGTCTCCCCATCCCATCATTAATTCACACACTAGAGTACATCTATTTGAGCTTGTCCAGCCATTTCTAGTTCAGCTCTTCCCTCATTCAAGCAGAAACAGAAACAAGTATGACTTTTACTGGTTTTAAGGGTGTGTGTGTGTGTGTGTGTGTGTGTGTGTGTGTGTGTGTGTGTGTGCCACTGAACCCCACTGAGAGCCCAGGGAATGCTCTGTTTCACTGGAGCTTGGCAGGCCGCCTGCAGGCTTCCTGGTGTGCGAGGCATTGAGCGAGTGGGTGATAGACGCTACACCTCAGGATTTATCCCCGTGATTTGGGGATACCTGCAGGGATGAATGTTTAACTACTGTGCTCATTTTCAGCCAGACTTGTATTTTTTATCCTTTTATGCTGTCCTACTTTTGTAGTGAGTTCTTTAGAGAGTAAGAGAGAGAGAGAGAGAGAGAGAGAGAGAGAGAGAGAGAGAGAGAGAGAGAGAGAGATATGGCCTGGGGAAAAGAAACATGGATGAGAGAACTAAACAATATTGAGAAAATATCATCCTCCATTGAACCATTAATGTGATGTCAAAAAATATTAGCTTTTATTTACCAAACTGATTTATCTTTCATGAATAATGTGAATGGCTGGTTTGAGATGAACACAATCAGAGTAGCGTTTGGTGTGAAACTGTGTGTGATTTATTTTGGCAATTCCTTAACAGTGGTGGTTACAGCTGGGCATTATTTATATCTATATCGGGACACAGTATAAACAGGGCATAATTTGGGCTGAGGCGATATTGAGTTTTTAAGCTATTAAATCTCATTCTATTTCAGTCTTTCAAAAAACCATTTGTGCTCCCTTGCTCTGCTCCACCCCCTGCTCCCAGCTCCTCCTCTATGCTGCTCACCTCCACCCCTATTTGTGTTCTCACATACACACTATGTAAGGGGCATAAGACTTAGTAAATAAGACTTAGTAGTCTTAAATTAGTTTATAAAGAAGATATGAAGATCAAATTTTAATGTTAAAATATAGTAAACAATACAGCAGGATTTCACATCAAATATCTAAATATATTGGGATATGTTTTTTTGTCCATATCACCCAGCCTTAGTGGTGGTGGCTACAACACAGCAAAGCCATTTTATCTACTATCTAAACCCATCAGTGAACATAGACCAATTTGAGGAATTATAGGCTCCTTACACACAGTGTGTGTGTGTGTGTGTGTGTGTGTGTGTGTGTGTGTGTGTGTGTGTGTGTGTGTGTGTGTGTGTGTGTGTATTACAGGGGGTAATACAAACTGTGCATCAGTCACTGAACAGCAAGGTTTAGCTACAAGTGACAGGTTTTCGTGTTTCAGATTATTTATGAATGTTTAGCACAGTACATAATAAATAACATTTAGTATATAAACCTGTGGAAAGTTGCCATTCGTTATATATAAAAAAATGAAACATAGGTAAAAAAAATAAAGACAAAAAAAAATAATAATAATAATAACAATAATAATAATTATAATAATAGTAATAATAGTAATAATAATAATAATAATAATAATAATAATAATAATAATAATAGTAATAATATTCCAATTATTGCAAAAGTTATCCCATATGCACCCTTTTTCCCCTCACCAATAACTCACCTGTAACTCTGAAAGGACTTAATACTGAGCTTTTTTGTGAAGCAACAAAAAAATGTATCAAGCACCCTACCACCTTCAACAACCTTTACACATGAGCACCCCTGGTAACAATTTTGTGTGGTAATGAACCAGGCTACATTATTTGTTTCCCATTTATGGAGCATTTTTCCAGGTAACAGACCAGAACCGAACCATGAGATAACAGTTATGGAATTTTACAAATACTCAGTGTAATGAAGTGAAATTGTACTCAGATCCTTTATCCAGATATTGGTACTTTAAGAAGTTCTTAGGCTTCTCAAATATTTTGTAACATCTCAGAAATCCTGTTGGAAACTGACGAGGATTCTTGAGCTGAAAAAAGAGAATTATGTAATGATTAGATTGACCAGGATATTCTTCAAAAGTTCTTCAAAATACTTGACAATATTCCAAATAAAATAAAAATACACCTGAATTTCTATTATCATTGTTATTATTTATATATGTATTAGTATTATTATTTCTTCTCAGGACTTTTATTCTGAAATTTTACTGCCTTTGCAAAAAGAGAGCAAATAGCCCCTTCCCATTTCCTGTATAACACCCTATCTGGAAAAGTGATGTTATTAATCCTGCCCCCACTGCTGATCAGTTGGAGTCTGCTTTCAGATTGAATATGTGCATATATATATATATGTTCCTCTGGCATTTAAATTTGGTTTTTAATTCATTTGGAAATGAGTGAATTTAGCTGTTTTCCAAGCTGAATTACTCATTGATATTTTGTCACAATGATGACACAAAGGGGTAGGAGAAGTTTGTTATGTGTACATTGTCTTTAGGCTACTCTGAACCTGGGCTAGGAGGCGAATTGCAGATCTCAAGTTCTAAGAGTTAAACTGCCTAGAGGTCCTATCAAATTCAGATGTTTTTGGTTCATGTTGCAGATTTAAATATTCAATCACAGGGTTACTTTCTCTACCAGTGAATCTACCCTGGCTACAATATGTTTTTGTAAGTTGTCAAAACTGATTTCTGGTAAATTGGTCAGGGAGTACAAATATACCAAAGCATATGATACAACATAGACGATGCTGTACACACATGCTTAATCCATAACCTTCTGAGAAGTTCTCTGTATCCTCTGTTATCTGAGTCCAACTGATTTGTGTCAGTGACGCTCAGCATGACATGATTCACCCAATCTAATTTCATAGAACAGTAAACCTGCTGGGTGGCACAGCCCAGCTGATCATTTTAACATAATTAATTTGTTGGGTTGTGGCTGAGTCTTCAGCACATGTACAGCAAAATGCTAATTAAATGGAAAAAGACTTTCCTGTACATAATCAGGTTCCAAAGCACAGCCAAGAACAGACTAAGGGAAGCCTGACCTTGCTTTTATGAGGAACCAAAACAGAAATGTGAGTGTGGAAAACATACTGTGGTTAGGCGTATTTCTGATGAAGTCATTCTTGCCATAAGAGGCTCTGAAGGTGTCCTGTGCTATGTGGCACCAAGATGTTAGCAGCAGATCATTAAAGTCCTGTAAGTTGTGAGGTGGAACCACAATTAGCATCAAAGAGACTTCTGTACCCACGACCCTGTCACCTTTCCTTCACCTGAACTTGTCACCCATCCTTCCTTGTAGAATGTTTAGTGGGTAGATACAGACAACATAAGTGAGTGTGTACAGTGTGTAAACTGAAATGTCACATGATCATAAGTATTCAGACCCTTTGCTATGACATTCATATTTAACCCACATGCTGTCCATTTCTTCTGATCCTCCTTGAGATAGTTCTACTCCTTCACTGGAGTCCAGCTGTGTTTAATTAAACTGATTGGACTTGATTAGGAAAGGCACACACCTGTCTATATATGACCTCACAGCTCACAGTGCATGTCAGAGCAAATGAGAATCATGAGGTCGAAGGAACTGTCCAATGAGCTCAGAGACAGAATTGTGGCAAGGCACAGATCTGGCCAAGGTTACAAAAGAATTTCTGCAGCACTCAAGGTTCCTAAGAGCACAGTGGCTTGCAATATCCTTAAATGGAAGAAGTTTGGGACAACCCAAAGTCTTTCTAGACCTGGCCGTCCAGCCAAACTGAGCAATCCTGGGAGAAGAGCCTTGGTGAGAGAGGTAAAGAAGAATCCAAAGATCACTGTGGCTGAGCTCCACAGATGCAGTAGGGAGATGGGAGAAAGTTCCACGAAGTCAACTATCACTACAGCTCTCCATCAGTCTGCTTTATGGCAGAGTGGCCCTTCAGAAGCCTCTCCTCAGTGCAAGACATATGAAAGCACACATGACGGACTCCCAGACTATGAGAAATAAGATTCTCTGGTCTGATGAGACGAAGATTGAACTGATGTTAATTCTAAGCTGTATATGTGGAGAAAACCAGGCACTGCTCATCACCTGCCCAATACAATCCCAACAGTGAAGCATGAAAATGGCTGTCCACCAACGTTTACCATCCAACCTGACGGAACTGGAAAGGATCTGCAAGGAAGAATGGCAGAGGATCCCCAAATCCAGGTGTGAAAAACTTGTTGCATCATTCCCAAGAAGACTAGCTCAAAAGGGTGCTTCTACTCAATACTGAGCAAAGGGTCTGAATACTTATGATCATGTGAAATTGCAGTTTTTCTTTTTTAATAAATTTGCAAAAAAATCTACATTTCTATTTTTTTTCTGTCAATATGGGGTGGTAAGTGTAGATTAATGAGAAATTAAATTAATTCTTTTGATTTTACCAAATGGCTGCAATGAAACAGAGTGAAAAATTTAAAAGGGGTCTGAATACTTTCTGTCCCACTGTATGAATCTGGAAACTTGTCACTGTCCCACAAAAACAAAATGCTCTAGAATGGGAAATCTCCATTGAGGGCTTTAACCTTCTACCAGATGCATAGCACAAAATTCTCAGCCCTATGCACAAGCAGTGCCCATGGGTGCGGAGCAGGGCATCGGAGCAGAAAAAAAGGTTTGCACAAGATCGAAACAGCATGTTATTTAAACACTTTAAACTCTTTAAATATTAGATATCTTGTTCTGTGTCACGTACCTGTCCTGGTCATCTCCTGTATCGTCTTTGTTTTGTTTGTCTCCCCACATGCTTCTGAGCAAATGTCCTGTCTCCGCCCATTCCCAGCTGTGTCTTATTTGTAACCTTGCCCAGTCATGATCATGTTCCCAGTGTGTCCTATGTTCTCTGTGTATATAATCCCCTCGTTCCAGTCAGTTGTGGTTAGTCTTCTTGTCTCATCTTCTTGTTTTCATGTTGGCTATCATGCGTCATGTTAGGATTGTCTATCTACTTTGTTTTGTTCCTATGTTTGGTTTGTTTCGTATTTATATTTAATCAAACCCTCAACCCCTGCTGTGTTTGTCCCAGTTCCGTTGCCTAGTCCTGTCTCTCATCAGTCCCTGTCAAATCTGTTCCCTCTTCATGTCTAGTCCAGGTTGTCCTGTTCTTGTTCTGTTCTGTTCCTCTCCTGCGCCAGTCCCAGGGACTTTACGGTGGATGTGTATAAAAATCCTGGGCTGAATGAACTTGCCAGTCCAACCCTCTCTGTCTTTAGATCTTCCTACAGTTATTAGATGAGTCATGTGCATGTACCACTGTATGTAATTAATATTTTTGACAGTCACGGTACATTTTTAAACATTTTGTGGGAAAACCATGAATCTGGTAACCAAGCTTTTGGGCTTACACTGTGGCCACACCCCTCTACTGGGGTGTGGCCTCTATACTGGGGCTCACCGTGCAGGCCACTCTTAATTCAACACGGATGAATTTGAAGGCATATGATTCATCTATATGAGACCATAGAAGCAGTTGAATGATTCCAAACATAAGGAAAAAGTCATCTGACTGGTGAATACTGACAAAGGCAGGTTATGAGTGTCCAAATTATTGAATTGATTAATATGTTTTATAGTGATTTAATACCCAAATAGCCCCATATACAGCTATACTAATTAGGGATTAGGGATCAAATTCATTCCATAATCTAATTACAATAAAATTAAACTGCTGGAACTGCCGACAAGGACTTGATTGGGAAGTCTGTGTGAAATATTAACAGCATGTCAGATTCGCATGTTCATATATAATCTGCCATTTCACAATACTGAAGTCCAGTTTTATCTTCAAAGACGAAAGCTAAACTAAGTTAGCTAAAAAGACAGGCTCATACATTTATGTATGGGTTTTGCTGTAACAGGTGTTGGGTGTTTTGCTGGTTGTGTCCCTGATTTATGAACTGCAGATCATGGACATTACTGTTCTCTTATTACTACTATCACTGAAAACAGGGTCAGTGAATCCAGCGGTGGCTGCTGGTCTTTCAAAGAGGGGAAGCTCATTGTTGGCTTACATCATAAAATGTGTCAATTTATTTATTCATAAATTCTGCCCCTCCATTGTTTTTCAAGAAAATAGCCTGTGACCCTGTCAAACCAAGTAGGCATCTTTCCAGGGACCTGACCAGCGTCCTCTCAATGGCCAGCAGAGCTGGGCTGCTTAGATGGCCTTTGCCCATTGTGTTGTGGGTATACGCCTTTTCATATAGAAGAAGCTCCTTTCTACACCCACAGATATAGCTCCAATTGTTGCCACTAATGATAACAGTTTGTACAGCTTAGGCATTGTACTGTCAAACTCCATGTCTTTAAAAAAAAAAAAAAAGAATCACACAGCTTTCCCCTGTTATCCCAGAAGTCCTGATTTGATTACAATGACAAAGTATTGGTCATAGGTTTTCTGGACACACTGGAATGCCTCCTCTGGAAACACATCTCTCATGTCATCAAACTCGCCTGGATGGATTAATTCTAAGAAGCACAAACTTTCCAAATCTGCTACATGAGATTATCAAGGATGGCCAGGTTTTGGATGTGAGATACCTTCTGCTTTGGTATAAAAAGCCCCCTGTGACCTCTTCTCCTTGACCAAAGCAAGAAGAGACTCAGTTCTTATCTTGCAGTAGAAAACATCCATGGCCTTTTTCTGGACAAGTGGACAACAGTGTTTCTGGGCAACCTTGAATAGCTTGAACAAGAAAACATGACCTGTTTGTGTATTTGGAGAAAAAGGTGTCAAACCCTGAGAGTGATGCAAAAAAAAAAATATTGTTCACTCACACAAGCATTTAGCCCCCTGTGACAGCACCAAATTAAGTCTATGTGCATAGCAATGCACAAACATTGCACTGGGGCAAATGCTTTCACTTTGGCCTGCAGACCTTTGAGGGTTGAATCCATGACAGCAGCCCCATCATACGTCTCTGTCACAAGTGTATCCCTAAAATTGTATTCCTGTATGTTTTCATTTAATACTTCAAGACCAGACAGAGCATCTCGCCCCTCAGAAACATAAAAAAACAACTATAACACTCCTGAATTTTACCTGCAGTATCAAAATAGTAAACAATGACAGAAAGTTGGGCCTGGTGAGCAATATCAGCTGTCTGATCCACCAGCAATCCAAAAAAGTGAGCAGTCTCATCGAGTACAGTGGCTGCATGAGCAGAGATGAAGTCATTTTGGATAGAATTACACATACCAGGAAACAGAGCCAGCACAGAGTCATATTTAGATAATATTTCTTTGAACTCCATGTAATTTCCCTTGTTGGATGATTTATTAGTCTCACCATGCCCCTTAAATGATAGCTCCTGCGGGCCAAACAAAGAAGACACATCAATAAGGCGGTTTAGGAAGGCCCTGTTTTGTTTGACTGTTTATGTTTTGCCACTTGAATGCAAGCACCTTCATTAATTGTATTTTCAACCCTGACCTACCCAGGCAACTCAGCCTTGTACATGCACTCACATCTTCATTGCTCTTTTCATGTCTTTTATATGCCAAAGTTCCCCTCATCCCCAAGACCCAATTTTGATCAGACAAGACGTCCCAGAGATGGTTTCATCAAGAATAAACCCAACAGTACATTTTATGTGTCACAGCACTTCCAGCCATCTACCTCTGTCACTCCAGGACAGCTGAAAGACTTGTTACCATTCTCTTCATTTTGCACCAAATCAGGCTTATATGCTCTGCTGTTTAATTTGAAGTTTCCCTTTATGAGGAAGACTTTCAAATGACTTTTCCAAAATCAGGTTGACAATAGTCTGCCATTGTGTGGACCTTGCTAGCTGGATATTTCAATCTGGCCTAGCCAACAATATGAATGATTAAGTGAATGAACCAATTCAATGATACTAAACTTGATCAAAGAAAAGTTTAAATTATGTTAAACTGAAACAAGCAAATGAAGAAATGAGTGTGTGTTATTTACATTGTAAAGAATTTCAAGTACCAAGAAATGGGTTTCAGGTTGTCATTTTTTGACCTTGACTTGCAAAATCCACAATAGGACTGAGCTCCCAGTGATTAAGTGATGGTGTATATCTCAAAATAGCTGTCAATCAAAAGGGATCCAGCCTTTCAACTGATCCTCGAATCATCATGTGGAAGCGCAGAGTCCAGGACAGCCAAGGCCATTCACCCCTAGAGACTCTGAGCATCTGGGGTTAGGACAAAATTGTGACCTTTATCCAATGTTTGTTGAGTTTTTGGCAAGTTTCAGTTCCTGGTACCATACATTAGGTTGGAACATTTCACAAATACTGGTAACCTTAAGTAGAGTGTAAGCACCTGCAAGCAACTGCGGCATTGCAATGTGATAAATAAAAACCTAGCTTTAGGGCTTTCATATTTTTAACAGTTCACATTCAGCTGATGTGACCTGCAGGACAAAATTGTGACCTTTATCCAATGATCGTTCACGCAATGAAATGCAGTCCCATTGAAGGAGGCTCAGCATCTACGGGCAAATGCATTGACCATATCAAGAAAATGATTTCTTGAAATCTATGGTATTGACATTGCAGGAATGTATGAGAAGTTAATTCAGTCAAGTCAGTGGATTTGTGATAAGTATCTGATTTTGAATAAACTTGACATCAAGATGTACATATTCGTCCATTCGTGGTTGCTTGAATCCAGTCATTTTTTTCAGTGATCTTCTTTGTATGCTGGGCTCTGTAGCATTCTGATGGGTTGCCAGCTTTGTACTCATTGCAACTGAAATTAACTAATCATGTTTCCAAGCATAAAAAGCATACAATTCTATGGCTCCTCAATACTTATAAAATGTGAATATTTGTTATAATTCCCTTTTAAGTCATTTGTCTCAGTAAAAGTCAAATTGAGTGATAGTGAAGTAAAATCACAAGTCCTTAAATTTGGCACTCAAGTCTGACTCTAGTCAAGTCGTGTTACGAGTGAAGTCCCCCACCTCTGTTCTCAAATGCACAATGATTGACATATTAGATGTTAGATTTTTCACATCTAAAAGATGACACGAGCTCTTTAAAGCAAGACAACATGGAAGGAGAAAAAGAAAAACAAGACCCTTGCTCAGCCACAGCTAATACCCCAGCTGTAAAGCACCAGTACAGGTATACGAGGCAGAAAGCCTCGTATCTCATCAAAGACTTGCCAGTTTCACCGCAATCCTGGAATTGTCCATTAAAATGATTAAAGCGTGGGAGTTGCAGTGGGCAATGGGAAGCCTCAACCGTTTCCTCTTCTGAACAGGGCTCTGATTTAACCTTTAAAGATCACATATACTGCCTGAAATAGCAAAAACAAGCTGTAATTTTAAATGGACATTAGTTTTGATTCTTTACTAAATAAATAAAATCAGTGGATGTTTTAACTTAAAAGTGTATGTTTGAGTCAACCAAAATCAAACGAAAAGTATTTAAGACACATTTAAAACATTAAAGGATCACAGGTTTAAATCCTGTGTTATACTTTTTGCCATTGACAAATAGAGTCCAAGAGAGCACAATTGGCTCACTGGTATTGGCTGGCAAACATGTCTGTTAGCTGTTGTATCGGAGCTGGGAACCCGGTGCACTCCTCTAAGCATATTGTCTGCCTAGCAGGCAAATCAAAATGCTGTAAATTCTAATTCACAGTGCTACCGAAGCACATAGCTTTAGCATGGACAAAGGTGATGTGTCCGCACCAGTATCCAACGATAACTAAAATGTCCCTACCAATAATTTCATTCCTGCTCGTAGAATTAGAATGGATGCAGAGATGTGCCCCCCACCCTCAACTTGTGAGATGGAAGGACCTGACTTCCGCCAAACCCACAGCGACAGTTTGCAAGTCAGTACTTTGAGAAGTAACGTTTTTGGCAAGTTTCAGTTTCTGGTACCATACACTAGGTTGGAACATTTCACAAATACTGGTAACCTTAAGTAGAGTGTAAGCACCTGCAAGCAACTGCAGCATTGCAATGTGGTAAATAAAAACCTAGCTTTAGGGCTTTCATATTTTTAACAGTTCACATTCAGCTGATGTGACCTACAGTTTTCACCAGAAATCTAGATCAACAGACTCAAGACTCACGGTCCAAACCACTCTAACTGTCTTTCTGAAGACCATCATGAAAGCTGATGAATTTTATCTGACAAATTTAAATCAGATTATGATTGAAATAATTTGATGATGCAAGCTTGTCAGAGTTATCTGTGCAATTAATATGGGAAAATCTTACTGATGTGTATTATTCAGATTCTGAAAAATAAAATAATAAAGAAAAATAATAAATTGCAATTTCCCTCTGGAATTAAAATAGTAATAGTGGTATGATACAATAAATGGATACTACTACTGGAAATTACTTTTTTCTGGCTATTACACTGTAAATACTGAGCTTCTTCGAAGAGAACCTTTCTAGACAGCCCACATACATAAGAGCAAAATATCATTCAATGTAAACTGGAACATTACAGTGACTGCAGCATAAATTCACCTTAACTCTTAGAACCCAAGATCAGCACTTTGCAGGCAGTTACAGTACATGCCATTTTTTTCAGGATTAGAGCAAACTACAGACATGATACACATATGATAAATTACAAGACTTACAATATCAGTGAGTTAGCCCTGAGAAGGAATAATACTGATGCCTATATAAATAACAAAAATAATTGGACAGGGTTAATAATCAGACACATGGGATTGAGACACAGATGGGAATGAGTGGAGCAAGGCTGGACAAAAAAACAATAAATTTGAGAAAATAAGAATATCTTGTATGTGTGACTGTCTCCTAAAATACTTTTCCTAAACTACCCAACGTTTCACAGTGATTCATCTCATTTGCTAAAATGTTGAGTAAACATTTAATGATAATTAATCCATTCAACACTTTGGCTCAACTCAAAGGTATGTATGTATGTATGTGTACAATGTTCACAATGTTCTTTGGTTAAGATTAGGTTAAGGGTATAGATCAGAAGACTGAGCAGTGAAATTATACTGCAGAATGTCTTTTATATTTTTGTAAATAATTTGTTTCTACCATTTGTCAGTTCATTTCAGTGTTTACATCACATTCTTCTCTCAGAAGCTTCAAAGGTGCAAAATGAGCTGCGTATAATGATGATGATGATAATAATAATAATAATAATAATAATAATAATAATAATAATAATAATAATAATAATAATAAATGTCCCATCAAAAGTGAAACATCATGTGAAATCAAACCCAGTAGGCATCACCAAAGATTAAATAAAGAAGACCAGAGACAGATTATGCAGAGCCGCTGACACAGTATTGACAAATTTTCCAAGAAAGTGAATGAACCATGGGAGTAAATATCCACCATAATAAAATACTCTTTCCAAAGCATAAATGGAGCTAATTAATGGAATCACTGTGAATAGAAAAGAAGCACATACAGCTGGTAAAATCCCAGCAATGTCAGCCAGAGATTTTTATGAATGCACCCTGATTTGTGTTGCCTTTCCATAATAAATACAGATGTACATTCTGGATATTAATGATAGTAAAACTTCAGACTGGATATTAATTCTATTAAAGCTTAATTCTAAATATTAATATTATTAGAAACTTAATTCTGGATATTAATGTTATTAGAGCTTTCAAAGAAAAGCTTCAGAGTTGCATAGTGAAAAAAGTATAGGTATAATAATAAAAAATGTCACATCAAAAAGTAAAGCTTTGTTTGAAATTATGTAGGCATCACCAGAGATTAAATAAAGAAGACCAGCGATAGATTACTCAGAGCAACTTACATGGTATTGACAAACTTTCCTAGAAAGTGATTGAACCGTGTAAACCAAATAAATATCCACCATAATAAAATACTCTTTCTAAAGTATAAGTGAAGCTAATTAGTGGAATACAGAAGAAGCACACACAGCTGGCAAAAAGCTGGCAATGTCTGGCAGTTATTGTCTGGCAGTAAATTGATTCTGACGTCTCATAAAGAAAGCTGTCCTCGTAAATATCAACAACCCTGTTCTTTAACCCAGGCTCTGGGGTCCTGTATCTCACCTCCATTGGGATAAGCTTAGTGGTTGGAAGCATCTGACATCACTGAAAAAATGGTGTGTGCATCCGTGAGCATAGATGATGTCAGTTCTTGTACACATTTTTCCACTGAGATCGGAGCAAGAGCATTGGTTACGATGGATGCTGCTTTTGTGCGGCCACACAGCATTTTCTTTGCTATCTCAGTCTGGCAAAATGACTGGTGCTAATTTGTTATTGCAGTTGGTAGAGCAATATGAATGAGTATGTTGTACTGCATGATAAATGCTTGTCTCTTCTGCTGCAGAAATTTTATCAAGCTGAGGGTCATTTGGTTTAATGAAAAAGGATTGCATCAATTTGCATGTTTCTTGTTGTTGCGTTCTTTTCCTATGAGACTCACATGCAGCATGTTGCTTCATACTGTATTCTCCACCATGCCTGACAGAAAAACATAAAAAACATAAAAAAAGCTCTTTCTTCTTCACCATCCACTGGTCTTAACCAAGAGTATGTTGCGGTCCATTCGCTACTGAAACTAACATTTAGCCACTAAGTTAGCCACACTAAAGTGCCTAACTTAACCAAACAAGACTCTCTCAAATTTGAGATTGTTGACAGTGTTGAGGATGCATTCATACGTATGTCAACAGCTTGATTGATACATCTCAGCCTACCGCTTTTATTGCTCTCCTCTAAACTATTGGACAAAAGTCAGCCTGTCCACAGATGTGTCCGTGTTTTTATTGTCAACTAGGTAAGGTCCAATGAAAATGTGAATGCTCAACTTGCGTAATGTGTAAAGGGTTAAATTGCTGTACACTAAATGTAATGCGGGACAGGTGGTCACACCGTATTCTGGATATTAATGTTATTAGAACTTCATTCTAGATATTAATGTAATGAGAGCTCCATTCAAGAGATTCATGTTAACACTACTTCATTCAAGATTCTAATGTTAATAACTTCATCCTGGAGATTAATATAATGAGTGCTTCATTCAAGAGGTTAAGGTTATTACTACTACACGCAAGAGATTAATTTAAAGAGATTAATGCTATTACTACTTCGTTCAAGAGATTCATGTTATTACTACTTTGTTCAAGAGATTCATGTTAATAACTTTATTCTGGATAGTAATTGTATGAGCACTTCATTCTAACAATTAATGTTATTACTACTTAAGTTGAGTGATCAGCATTATTTGAACTTCATTCTAGATAGATGTTGTTAGAGCTGAATTCTGAATATTGATGTTAGTAGAACATCAGTTTAGATATTAATGTAATTAGAGCTTCATTCAAGATATTAATGTTAGTTCAGCTTCATTCTGGATATTAATGTTATTAGAGCTTCATTCTGGATATTAATGTTATTAGAGCTTCATTCTGGATATTAATGTTATTAGAGCTTCATTCTGGATATTATTGTGAGTAGAGCTTCATTCTGGATATTATTGTGAGTAGAGCTTCATTCTGGATATTATTGTGAGTAGAGTGCTATTCTGGATATTAATGATAAACATGCTTACTGTTATTAGGACTTCAATCTGGGAATAATTTTATCATTTTTCATTCTAGATATTAATGTTAATAGAGCTTTAGTCCAAATATTGTTTTTAGAACTTAATTCTGGATATTAATATCATTAGCACTTCATCCTGGATATTAATGTTATTATGAATTAGAATGTAATTAGACTCATGTTATTTCTCTCATGGATGCAAGGCCAAATTAACCTGAAATCCCAGGAAACCATTGTTTAAAAATTATTTATTTGAATGTCATCTTAAGAAACTACAGGTTGTTTATTAGTTTATCCATTTCTTATGTATAATATTACATTCAGATGCTACAGTGGAGAAACTGCACATACCTCCTGCTCTTGACTAAAATATTTTCTGTCCTGGCTGGCTTTGTAATGGTCCTAATAACAATAGCTGTGAATTACCTTCCTAGTGGTAAATAGTCAGTACCCTGTGTACATGTCTTTCCATCTGATTGCATCCCAATATTAAGCACAATTTCAGACAGTCATATCCACATTGGAAGGCACAAGAATTATTGAGGGAATGTGTGCTTGGAAGAAAATTGTCCATTAGAACTGATATGAAGGATTGCTGTGATTATTGAGGTGTACTTCTCCATGAATATAATGCAACCATATCCAAGCAGGAAATCATGTCATCAAGCACATTTAGTCAAACCATCTCTTCAATGTGATGCAGCATGAACTAGTAATGTACAGCTAAATATCTAAATATTTAAGTTGACCTGTTTGTCATGTTTTTTGACACACAATGTAATAAGCAAGAGGTAATTATATAAAAAGGAAATACAATTAGGAACAATATGTAAACATAAATAACCTGAAGCAACAAATAAAGCTCAATTATCCAAAAAATCCAAAAGGGAGAAACAGAAAATGGTGACTGAGAAAGAAAGAAAGAAAGAAAGAAAGAAAGAAAGAAAGAAAGAAAGACATGAAAAGAAACAGACCAGAAATGGATGGGAGAGATGTGATGAATGAGAAAGAAAGACAAGATGAAATGGAAGAGAAAGAAAGCTGCGAGACATAAACCAAAGAACGACAAGACAAGGTGATAGAGAAGAGAAAGAGAGAGAGAGAGAGAGAGAGAGAGAGAGAGAGAGAGAGATGGGTGGAAATTGAAATTGAGGAAAAAGAAAGATGGGAAAATGTGATGCGGAAAGAAAGATGGGAGATGTAAACTAAAGAGAAAGAAAGACAAGAGATGTTGGACAAAGAAACCTGCAAGATGAAAACTAAAAAGAAAGATAGGAGAAGGAAAGACGTGAGAGAAAGACAGGAGGACATGCTGGAGAAAGAAAAACAAGAGAGGAGACACTTGGAAGAGCAACAGAAGAAGAAGACAGGACTACAGGACACAGAAAAATAATGGAAAAAGGTGGAAGAACGATGAGAGACAGGAGAAGCAGATGGAGGAGAAAAAAAGAGAAGAAAATAAGGCAGGAAAGAGATGGGGAAGAAAGATGGGAGACAGAGAAACAGAGATGGTTGAAGAGAGATGAGAGCAGACAGAAGTGTAGACGTCCCATGAGGCTTCAGTGACAGTGATATGGTCCAGCAGCTGCAGGAGATGAGACGATAAGACTGGAGTGGCTTTAAAGATTACACAATGAGTAACAGCAGGACACACACACCATTTCACCACCCTGCTTTCAGCCCAGAGAGGGAAGGGAAGAAACAGCAGGTCAGGCTGTATTGTAGGCCACACAACATGAGGTCTGCCATTCAGTGTACGTGATCATTTAGACACTCTGTGGGCTGATTTTATAGCAATGGTCTATTGTTACCTGATATGGGATATGCAGTTACATTGAAAAGAAAATGAGTAAACACTTTTGACCCTCTTGAGAATCCGCTTTGTTGAGATGTGGACTGAAAATCAGAAAAGACCGATCCTACAGTTAATTAACCTTTAGAATCCCAAAATCCCGCCTCAACATTCTGTAAATGTCCTCAGGTTTGGACCTGGAAGGTCTGAAAATCTGGACCAAATAAGGTAGGTGTGAAAGCACCATTAATTGAACAGATTAGCTGATTGCTCCTCCCACCACAGGTCATATTTGCACAATGCACTGAAGAACTGTACTACATCCTGTTGTCAACACCTACGTGGGCTGTTTCTCTCTATATTTGACACTGATTTTTTTTGTAGAGGGATGCACGTTGGCGTTTTGCCAATGCATGAGCTGCCTTTACAGGTGTTGTGACATTTCTGACTCCTTTCTTGTGCACGCATTACACAGCAGAATGAGCATGGAATGAGCATGGCAGATTACCCTCAGAATCCTCTTGTTTCTGTTTAGAAATAAGGATTCAACTACAGTGGGCAGCACAGTGGTGC